>JACEIK010006805.1:39141-54963 GCA_018107945.1 Datura stramonium | reverse complement strand
TTTTTTTGGATGGGGGAAGGAATGATCGATCTAGACTTAAACATATTGAGAACGTATATGACACAATTATAAATATTTTGAGATTAAATTGAATCTCAACCCAAAATTTTTTCTTCTTTTTTTTTTGTGTGAACGCGCTTGTGGTACATATCGTCAATTACTTTTTAACAACATAATAATTAAACTAGGACCATAATATAAATTCTATAATTAAAAAATCAGTAACGATGTGATATCATCCGCAAGAAATAAAAAAAACACGCTAAATACTAAAATATGAGAAGTGTGGTTTTTAATTATTTTGTAATTTGTAACGTGGAAGGAGATGAAATGGAACATCTTACCGTTGTTTGTTGTTATTATTATGCACTCCTATGTATTAATATTACAAAGTCAGAGTTGATTCCTATCGTACTTTCCTTCTTTGTCTTATTTTGCATGGAAATAAAATATGTACATCAATAGGAATAACTTCTTAATTGATTCCTCTCCCAAACGTTTCTTCTTCTTCTGTCTCTTTTGGTATGAGAAGAAAACAAATGTGTTTATCCGTATTGCTCACTCAAATGATTCCTTCCCATTGTTCCCTACATTAATTTTTTTTTTTATGATGGAAATAAAATAAATGTATATATATTACCAAAAAAATGTACATAACGTTAGGAATATTTTTTTATTATATAATTTACAGTGTGTTTTTAAAATCCTTAATCCCCTTCTAATACCTGAGGTATAGGATTATTTTCTCTCTGGATAAACCACATTGATATAGCGTATTTCAAACCTAATCATATAACGAACTCAGAAAACAACTAAATCACACTTAGAACTTACTTTGCAACTGTAGGAAGTATTGCAGAAAAAAAAAGAATATTTAGATTTTTTGTCAGTAAAAGTCCGTGGAAACAGATTGGTATATATAATCAAAAAAGGATAGTGTGAACATGTGTTATCACGCCTTATGAAAAATTCACAACCTATTTAATGTGAAAAAGTGTTGTTCAAGTTGCATTCTTTCTTTTGATGTCTTTTTGGGAGAACTCCTATTCATTTCCGATTCGCACCCCTTAAAAATTCAACTATCCCCTACATGAATGAAAAATGGGTATATGATGGAAATATGCATGAAAAATTATGTGATTCGCGAGTGAGGATTAATCAGATATGTATAAGTAGGTTTTCCTTTGATCTTTCCGTAGTGAACGTATATCGGATATACTCAATCAACCGGTGGATTTAATATCATTGAATCGTCGAGTTTTAGTATTACCTAGATAACATGTGTTACACAATTAACCGTTAACAGTCTTTAATTCTCATTGTTATGTTCATTTCAACATAATTGCATAGAGAATTGACCTTACAGTATTTTTCTTGAAGCGACTTACACTTCACACTTACACAGTTGATTCCTAAATGTGTCATCCTTTAGATATACTATTTATTATATGTATCAAACTTAGAAACCATTAAAAAGTCTTACGTCTTATCCTTGTTATTGAACATTGTCTCATCACGAGAATGAACTACAAATTTATTTTGAAAACATTGAACCATCATCTGTTTGATCTCCTTGAACCTGAATTTTGGGATCTCCAATCTTCTAGGTAGAGTTATCGCCATTATGACTTGTCTTCGATCGTAGTCTCATTTCCCTCGATGATCTCTCAACTACCTTTATAGTTAGGCCTTTTATAAGTGGATCTGAAACATTATCACATGACTTTACATTGTAAATCATAGTAATTTCGCTAGAGAAGTTGTCTAACGATATTATGTCTTCGTCGTATGTGATGAGATTTTTTGTTATATATAACACCAGTCCTTCCTATTGTCACTTGGTTATCACAATGTATGCATATAGGAGCCAACAATTTAGCCAAAATGGAATGTTTTCTAAGAAACTTTGGAGTTATTCAGCTTCTTCATCGGCTTTATCTAAGACTATGAATTTAGCCTCCATTGTAGAGCAGCCAATGCAAGTTTTTTTTTTGGATAATTTCCGAGATATCGCTCATCCACAAATTGTGAATATATGTCAAATTAAGGATTTTGAATCAGTTGAACCAGTAATCCAATTTGCATCAAAATATTTTTAAATAATCGTAGGATACTTATTGTAGTGTAAAGAAAAGTTTTGAGTATGTTTCCAAATACTTCAAAACTCGTTTCATTGTCATACATTGATATTGGTTGGGATTACTTGTGTATCGACTTAGTCTACTTATAGAACAAGTTATATCTGATCGTGTACAATTCATGATGTACATCAAAATTTTCAACATCCTAACATAGTCCAATTGAGACTTACTTTCATCTTTATTCTTAGCAAGAGCAAGGTTCACATTAATGAGATTGAAGTCCAAATATTTAAACTTTTCAATTACCATTTGAATATAATAAGATTAAGACAATACTAGTCCTTAAGAAATCTTGTGGATCTTAAATCCCAAAATTAGATCGGCAACTCCTAAGTATTTCATATCGGAGTTACTAGAAATCATGTGCTCAATAGCACTTATGTTGGCAATGTTGTTACTCATTATCAACATATCAACCATATATGAACAAACAATGACTACTTGATTTGGTATTCTTAATGTATACATATTTTCCACACTCAATAATCTTTAAATTATTTGACAATACTCTATGATCAAATTTTGCATGTCATTGTTTGAATGTTTATTTTACTTCATAAAAAGACTTAAAAAGTTGATACACCTTTTTTTCACGAACTACAAACCCTTCGGGTTGTTCGATATAGATTTCTTCCTCCATATTTTCATTTATGAAGGCTATTTTCATATCCATTTGATGAATTTTGAGACCTTACATGGCGAATAACTCTATTAACATCCAAATAGATGTAATTCTCATTATAGGCAAGTAAATGTCAGAGTAATCAAGATTTTCTCATTGTCTAAAGGCTTTGACAACAATTCTTGCTTTATATTTATCAATAGTGTCACTATCTCTCATTTTCCTCTTGAAAATTCATTTGGAACCTATATGTCTGTTCCTTGAAGGAAGATAAATCAATTTCCAAGTATGACTATTTAGTACGGATTCAATCTCACTATTGATTGCATCTTTCTAACATTGTGCTTTCGAGAAAGTCATAAGTTCTTTAAAAGTTCGAGGTTCATATATTTCTCAATAAAAATGTTAGAAAATATAATTCAAAAGAAGTAGATGTCCTTTGACATTTAGGTATGAGGTTAACTTATATAACAAACATGTGGCATCATCGGCAGGTTCAAAGCAGCATATCGAGATGGAAAGGATGAAGGATATCGGGAGGCTCCTTATGGGACGAAAACGAAAGAGAGGCCATCTCATGCCAAGATAAGAATAGAGGAATCATTTCCCCTGATAATGTGGCATAAAAGATAAGCAGAAAACAAGAGTGTCAGAATACTCAGGTGCATATACGAGCTTGTACGAACTTGAACCAGACGAAAATATTGGCTGGCATCTTTCAAACAGATTGAACGCGTGGTTCAAGGACATAGGGTATAGTACTTTAGGGCTCTTGTGGAATTTTCCTATTGATTTAGGCCTTAATTTTGTACCCTATAAATAGTCGACCCTCCTCTTTTATAAAAAGATTCAAACTCTATTCTCTGTCAAGCAAATATATTGGCAATACACTATTTTCTTAGGCACGAAGAATTTTTCTTTACATTGTCTTGAATTTGTTTAAGTTATCTAAAGTAGTTGATCTTAAGATGAAGGCCAAGATCTCGGGCACGCTCGCGGTTGCACCGAAAAAGCTTAGATTTTTTTCTCTTTATCTTATTTAGCTAGTTTACGCTGTGCTTTACTTTTTTTCATCACAAACTACTAACTAAACTGTTAGCAAATCAAATCTAAAATAGTATTGGATCATAATGCACGTTCTTGACCCCTTATAAATTCAATTGTACTAATTTCAAGGTAAACAATTTGGCGCGCACCGTGGGGCTAGAGTAACTGTGTGGGTTTAACTTTGTTTTATCATGCTAGCTTAGTTGTGTCTTAGATTTTAAATGATAGGCTATGGCTAACAAAGAAGATTGAATTATGGATCTAGCTACCGGTAATACCGCGATTGAGGATTTGGTGAAGCCTCTATTTCCAGGCGTGACAGACTCAGTGGGCAGACTTACCCGAGTGAGGAGGATCAACGCGAAAACATTGACACAACTAACGTGAACACATAAAGGAGGGTTCATAGCCCCCCGCCCCCCCGAAGTAAAAGAGTCAGAGAAAGAAGTGGATGGCATGGAGGACCTCACGAGGATCCTTAAGGGAATTACAGACTCCCAAAGGGAGCTAATGGCTAGAATAGAGGCCCAAGACAAGAGGATGAATGAGCTCCAAAATAATATATCTCAAGTAACTCCTGATGCTATGAGGGAAACGAGTAAGATTCCCTCGATGAAATAGAACCTGAAGATAGGTAAATGGAGCATGCAACTACCGAGATCGATAACGAATTCAAAATGCCTATAACTGCGACAACAACCATGGTGGAACTATTGATGAAGGAGATGAAGTCTCAATATGCAGAGCTGCAGTCTCGCATGAATCATATCCCCAGGATACCGCTTGTCATAAAGGGGGTAGACTCTAAGAGTTATGCCAAAGTACCCTGTATGGACAACACAGTCACTAAGCCCAACCTTAAAAGGTTTAAGATGCCAGATATCCTCATGTACGATATGAATTTTGAATCCCAGAAGCATTTTCTCTTCTTCACAACAATTATCAATGGTAATGACCTAACAAGGAAATAGGTTGAGTCTTTGATGGTGAAAAAGTTTGGAGTAACCCTGTCAGAGAGAGAGATTTGTTACGATATTCTCGTTTACCCAAGAACTCAATTGATTCATTCAATATGTGGTATCCTATTTTATTAGGGCCCATGTTGGAGCCAAGAAGGTGTAGTCTCAAAGGGGATATATTTTCAAGATAAAGCAAGGGGTCACAGAGTTGCTTTGAGAGTCCGTTGTGAGGTTCCAGTAGGAAAGGATGCAGTTGCCGATGGTGTGGGATGATTGGGAGGCATAGGACTTTACTAAAGGGTAACCATGTAATTCCCCGAAAACTCAAAGACTAGATCCGGGGCTTAAATCAGAAAATCTGGAAATCTGCAGAAATTGTCACAAATTGACTTACCTAACGAGTCATTGAGAAACCTAACGATTCATTAGGCCAGTCATAGGAAGGAGGATTGAGATATGATAAGGGATAGGTAGTGTACCCGACGGAAGACCTCACAAGTCGTGGTAAGGCATCACGACCCGTTAGGTCACTCGTGAGCAGGCGGGGGTCAGGAATTTAAAGAATTGGGCAGTGTACTTGACAATTTACCTAACGACTCATTGTGGTAGTAACGAGTCGTCAGGTCCCTCGTGGTGTCCTTCCAGGTTTTCCAGGCAGTGTACCTAATGAGTGTGACCATGAGTCGTGATCAGTGACCATGACCTGTTGGGTCACCCGTTAGAATCACCTAACAGTTTTTCCCTGCGACTTTCTACAGACTATTTAGTAACTTCCTATCCTCCTAAGATTTAAAATACTTCGTTTTGGACGTAAATTCAGACCTATTAGTGGGAATGATTGCCCTCTCCCCTTATTCCTATGTTCATTCTCAAAAAACTATCAACAAGTCTTTCAAGAACTCTCAGAGAAAGGTCCAGGGTTTCTCATTCATCTCAAAAATTCAAGCTTACTCCTCAGGGGAATTTCTTAGCTAGGTATGTGGGAATTCAACAAGGGAATTGTCCTTCCCTTGTGTCCCCCAAAACCCTCTCATCGTTTCTCTAGCAGTTTTATCGCTGAGTTTCCGAATACGAAGAAATTACATGTTGTTTTTCGTTAATTTCGCATAGAATGATATCCATGCTTATTATTGATATGATCACCATCAGTTCTTACCTAAATTGTTGATGTTCTTTCAAAAATAGATTTAAGCCCAAGATTTCGAGCGGAGATTATTTGCGTATCAAATTCAGTCTAGTTAGTGAAGTGTGATTTGGGATGATTTTCTAGTATTTCTTATTGTCTATATGTTGAGTAAATACTCCACTGAAAGGAATGACTTTAGCCCTGGAACGTTATAGAATTATTTGTCGGATGTGATTTCTTTAATTCTTGAAATATTTGCTATATTATGAAATTACCATGTTATTGGAATGAGTTGAGTTCTCTGTTAGCTGTTTAGTAGTTCAGCTCAGTTAGAACGTAGAACCTCTTTGGAACTATATAGATTTTGTCAACTGTTCAATTTGACTTCAGTCTTTTCCTAAGGTGTCAGTGGTGCCTCTCAGTTATCAGAATCAGATTTAGAATCCAGTTTATTGGTCCATTAGGCGGTCATGACATTTTAGATTTATAGCTCTGACTAGCCTCAAGACCCCAGTTCAGACTACGGTTTGTTCTTAGACGGTTAT
Source organism: Datura stramonium (assembly GCA_018107945.1). Classification (NCBI taxonomy): domain Eukaryota; kingdom Viridiplantae; phylum Streptophyta; class Magnoliopsida; order Solanales; family Solanaceae; genus Datura; species Datura stramonium. Next base: position 48,523 of record JACEIK010006805.1, on the reverse strand, counting down.
AATGCTTCCAGATAAGTAGCTCTGACCACTCTAGAACCCAATTTCGGAATCTGGTCCGTTAAGACTCTCTAGGTACTTTCAGTTATACATCCCTAACTAGTTTTGGACCCCAATTTTGAGATTTCAGCTTAGTAATTCAGTATAGGTTTTTAAGTGGGAGTAGGACTTAGCACTGAGCGGGTCGGGGTTCCAGAGCATCCAGGTTCCCAAAACTACGTTGCTAGCGTAGGTTATAGTATTATTTGGCCTGATTGGCCCCAGACTCTTGTGATCACCCAGTTCATTCCTTTATACCCTGGAAAGGTATATTGGGTCCTACCGATGGGGTGTATACATCGACTCCACGTCTAACTCACGTGGTTATATGTCAGTTATAGACTCTCCCACTAATCAGTCTAGTCCAGTTTCGGAATAAGCAGCTTAGTTCAGTTCCATCTCTGTTAGTTTAGCTCAGTTTAGTACAGTATCTCAGACTCATAACTTTCAAACTTAGGGCATGTCTTTGACCATCAGACAGGGTCATTTTGACCATCTCAGCTTATTTTAGTAGTTTAGTTCGGTATACTTGTTGGTCATTTCATGTCATTTCAGTTCAGGCATTACATTTAGTTATGTTTTCTCCCACTTACTCAGTACATTCAAAGTACTGACGCATACTTTTATGTTGTATCATTTCATGATACAGCTGCAGGTTCTCAAACTCAGCACCGTTAGTCGTCGTGGTTCAGATCCTCCTCCTCAGCAACTGAAGTATGAGTCCTCATTATTCGAGGGAATTATTTCATTTTCTCTCAGTTAGTTTATTATGTTTAGTTATACTTAGAGTTAGTTGGGGGCTTGTACCAGAAACTCATCAGCTAGATGGCTTTCAGACACAAATTAATTTCAGACTCCAGATATTCTAAACTTTATGTTCCAGTTTTATTTTTCATGAATGTTTTTATATTATTATTTCAAAGCTTCCGCTATGCATGTTTTACTCAGAATACCAATGTATGATAGACCAAGGGTTGACTTGGGATTACTTGTGACTCCAAGTACCGTGTTGCATCCAGGGTGTAGGCTCAGGGCGTGACAAACCCCGAGAGCCAATCGCCTCTTTTAAGATGAAAAAGACCTGACCAAGTTCGAGGCCACAACATGGGAAGATGTCAATTAGTACAATTCAAAAACAAGGATCGAGGATGCCTACCGCAGGATCGTTATCAAGGTGCCTCGAATATGAAATGAGCCAAAGTCTACAAAGGACCCACAGTACGTAGATGAGACACCACACGAAACCCTTCATGATGGTTTGACCCAAAGGTCACGTTGCGGGGATAGTACGGACCGTAGGTGGCAGATGTGGGAGCGTGAATGATAAAAAGTGGCAGATCATATGCCCCAAATCATCCCCAATCTAAGAAAAGGGTAGATAGGGACACCTTCCTAGAGGTCAACATGCTAAGGTGGCTACGAAGACGGTGTTGTACATTATTGCAGAAGTACCTCCATTCTCGAAGTACTGTTTCACTGTCTGCCCGATGTGATCTCAGCCATATGGGAAAAGGGCAAAAATTTCCAAAGCTCTACTCGGATACAGATTCAAGGGACAGAAACCTGTGGTGTGAATTCCACGAGCCGCATGGCCACAACATTGGGGATTGTCGCCATCTCCAAGAAGTGGTCAAAAATTTGTTGAAGGATGGCCACATGCTGGAGTTCCTGTATGATCAATCTAAAATTAATTTCGTGAAAGGTGCAAAGGGAAATAAGCAGTGATGTGTCAAAAATTTGCAACACATATTTTCTTCATTTCATAGCATTTTGCATGTCTTTAGGAGTTAAATTAAGTGAAAACTAACCTCATTATGCCATGTTTAAGGAACCCAAGGAAAATGAAAAAGAGAGGTATTGAAGCCAGAAATCTGTCCAAAGGATGAACCAAAGGACGAAACATCTGTCTGATGGACGATCCGCATGTTTAATCATCCAGGCCAAGCTAATGATTCTAGAAACCAGCTTGAAGAAGTCCTCAAACAACGAGTTGAAGGACGGACTTAGGATGAGGTAGAAGGCAATTCTAAACGACGGAGAAAAAGATGGATCGTCTTTCCAGAAGACGGTCTGCCGATAAAAAGATGGAAAGCTAATTGACAAAATTATAAACGATGGGACAATGGAAAATCCATCCTTCCAATGGACGGTCCATCCCTGCACACTGGTCATCTCCGAGTTTAAATTATTTTGGGCTTTTTGGGACATAGTATAAATAAAATTTCTTTTTTTAAAGAGATTTCAGTCATTATTTTCATTAGAGAGTAGAGATAGATAGATATCTTTATATTTCATAGTAGATCTTAGAGCTTGTAATTTTGAAGATCCAAGTTCATCAATTGAATGTTTCTTTTACAATTTCAAATTTCATTAGTGAGAATGTGTAATTACTTTCTTTTTCTTTTTCTTCTTCTTCTTCTTCTTGTTATGGGTAACTAAACCCAAATCTAGGATTGTGAACCATAATAATTTCAATTTGGTAAAATTGAGTATGAGCTTATGAACATTTGATTGATTACTACTTTGTAGTGTGAGATTGATGATGAAAGTCACCCAATTTTGCCCAATTACTTTTATGAAGCTTGAAAGAGAAAATTTAGTTTAGGTTAGCATCAATCAACAATAACTCAAGACATTACCTTTATTTAATGGATTCTCCTAGAAATAGGTTGAATTCCAATTGGCAACAAGCAATTGGATAGAAGAAAGTTCTCTTTAATTTGACAAAATTGAAGTAGATTGACACCTATGGTGCTATTAAAAGAAACACATGAGTTGCCTAAGTCTTTTCTTGCATGATCAACCATAGCCCATTCTAAATTTATTCATATTGGATGGTTTAGGAAGATCGACCCATAATTGGAGTCACTTCCCTAGAATTTTCTTAAATTGATTACAACCCTAGCAATTTGCATCCAATAGCTGTAGTTAAGTTTTCTCTATCTTAATTCGAATAGTCTCGAATCTTGCAATACTATATTGATTAGTACTAGATAGAGTGGACTTAGAATAATCTCTATAATATTCGACCCCAACTCCTCAATTGATTCTATATTTACTTCGATCATTTACACTATCAGAGTATGGAGTGGCTTTTAACGAGGTCAGGCAGCCTGCAAACCCCGACATATCTCAAAAGACGATAAGCTGAACCACAAGCTAAATGCAACCCATGGAAAAAATAACAAATATGTTTTCTTGGTATCATTTATTTGTTAACTTTTGTTTTCTTTTTCATCCCAAACTCCTACATGTTATCAGGAATAGCTTTCTCGCCCACACAAGAGAGATCCGCTCTCTGGAAAAGGTCAACATTGATACCTAAGGAAGCAGTGAGAGCACTGCGGCTGGATAACCAACTCAGAAGGTCCAGAAGGACTCATTACACTCTTCTTTCTTCACCTAGTTTTTGTCCCCAGAGGGTTTTTCTAGAAAGGTTTTCAACAAGGTAACAGTAGGGATTACTGGTAATAAATTAGGTTTTATCTTTTCTTGTATCATATAAAGGCCGAAACGGTCTAGGAAAAATATTGACATAAATAAAAGAGAATGTCCTTGGAAAGCATGAAACACTTTTCTTATCAAACACTAAAGCCTTGAGTCTAAGTGCGACACACCGCAGACACTCGGAGGTAAAAATTCCAAGGTCTCAAGAATAACCCACTTTGGACAATAAAAGTAAGTACAAGAGCTCAACTCGAGAACCTCGAGTCTCAAGCCAATGACCTCCTAATCCCTAGAATGAGGGATAAGCCTAAACTTTTGGGTCCCTATGCCCAACGGACATACACCAGGGACTGAAGACGAAGTAGAGAGTTACTTTTTAATTAATGGACATGGAAAGACTCTTCTAAACAAAACATTGGGGGACCAACCCCATCAAGAGATTTAATTCACATGAGACACATAGACTAATCATCTGGTAGAGAAAAACTGAGGTGACACCACCGTGCACTTAGAAAGAGGCCTAATTAAGAGCAGTTCTTGAAATGATGTGAAATCTAAGTCCACTATCAAGTTTGATCTAAAATATCTCGTAGATGTTTGGACTTAGTAGCGTACTAATTAAACAAGTAAAGGGATCCCTCCTCGTGCCACGGTGTGTAAAAATAAATGGACTCGAAAAGATCCACAATTGGACAAAATGCAACAAACAAACAGACCTTAAGAGATGATTAGGCAAGAAGAGCCATAATATAAAACCGATTGGCGACTATCTACAGTCATCAAGCTAATGCCGAACACTCACTAAGTCCGGCTAAGAGCAACTCATTGTTGCGGAAATGGGTTATAGAGAGTTGGGAACCACGAACCAAGCCTTTGAAAGGTGACTTCCCCTATCTCTCAAAAAAGCACACCCAAATAAGTTGAGAAGATTAATCGAGTTTGGGCTCTCGGCCTAAAAAGAGTGTCAGGCGAGACCGTAAAAACTGGAATTTGCAAGGAGATATATGCTAAAAAGAAAATATGAAAGAGAAAAATAACATGAGAGATCTATAATACTAAAAAAAAATTCATTGAAATCCCGAAGAAGGTTACAGATTACAAGCCCAAAGCAGGGCATAGAAATTACAAAGCCCAAAATAGGGTATAAAAATTACAAAGTCCATAAAGGGTTACAAACTCCCAGGTCGGAGCATGCTGTAGAAAATCCAAGAATAAACCACCAAACCTAATCTCAAAGTATAACATCAGACATCAATTTTGCTTCTCTCATGCTCAAAAGGAGAGAGCGGCTCGTGTAGATGGATGGTTTGAGAAATGATCGGGAGAATAGTGGGAACCCCACAAGAGTAGTAGCCTCATGTTAGCTGAAAGATTCGGAGGAGCTTCTCCACTGTTCATTGTGACTCATATAACCTAAAAGACTCTAGAGATCTATGAGGAGGTACAAGGTATCCCTTGCTTAAATGCTATGATTGAGCTTAGTTAGAGTATCATGGCCGACGGGCTTTCTCACGAACAACTCGGGAAGCTTGGAACCAACTTGCTGGGGAATCCCTGATGAGTTAAATAAGCATACTCAGGGAAAAGATCTCTGGCTCAATCACCCGACATGATGGTAGAGCGCACAGTGCCAGCAAGGTTGAACCCGAATGCCAAGAATGCTAGAAGTGGTTCAGTGAAAAATCTCCCACTAGTATCGCCCTTGGCCATATCTTCAGTTTTTAACTTCCCCTCATCAGGAGCTTGGGTAACCAAATTCTTGATATGGTGCCAGGATCGAAAAGGAAAAGGGAAAAACTATGGAAGGATTAAAGCGCAAAATCAAACTGTTAAAGAAAATAAGGGAAGAAGTGTCTTGTGAAGGCCCTCTTTCCTCCGTGATTAAGCAACACAAAGAAAAAAAGTAAAGATCTGCAAGGAGTAAGGAATACTGGTGAGAAAGGATGATTTTTATAGCACAAGTTTTGTTGGATGCAAAGAAAAAAGAGGGATGAGGATTTCTGCCTCGTTGATGGTTCGATTAATGCCATCAAATCATGAAATGATAGTTTCTTCTCTAACAAAGATTCTAGGGAGTCTTTCCATTTCCTAAAACTAACAGCTTGGGTAACGAGGAAAAACCTTTGGAGTTCTTTCTCACCTAAAATACTGGTCAGGATGCAACATTCTAGTCAAAATAAAAAATGCTGGTTGAGATGTAACTTTCTAGTTAAGATAAACCTTTTTATTTAAGATACAAAGGAACATACTCGGGGTCCAAAATATGGGATCTCAAGAGAGAGAGCACGAGAAAAACTATAAGGTTACATAAAGTAACAGCCTTGGCTGCCAAAAGGTCAGGCCTCACCCGTTGAAATCATTATTGAAGCTATCTTCGGACACTTCAGCAATGGAAGTTTCTCTTCTTAGGTAGAGGTGGGCCCCTCATCATCAAGATCTAACTAACTAGTTAGGTTATCTAAGGCCTGGGACTTTGCAATTTCCTTGTTAAAGTCAAGGCAACCCACACTAGAATCTTTTAAAATTTGGACTTGCATGATCTGTGCATCGCGATATTTCTCCAAGTCACGATGCCTTTTCGTGAGTCTGGACCTCTTCGTTAGAGTGTCGATCTTCTTCTTTATCTGGTGTATCTCATTCAAGGTGACGCTAAAGTGAGAAAGAAGAAAAAGAGATCAACATGATGGTGCGATTCACTCACTATGCGGATACTCTCGTTCAACTTAGTCTTCCTCTTCATAAGGTTCTGATAACACTCAAACTCACACTCCTGATAAAGTATGAAGTAAACGTTGCCAATAAAGAACCCAACAAATGTTAGGGTCGAATCCAAAGAGAATATAGTAAGAATTAGACTAATGTAGGAATTTAAGATTTTAGGTCTGTTATCTCCAAAAAAGGGAGTTTATTGAAAACAATTGTAGAACAAGATTGAAAATTGATTGTTGTTTATCAAGATTTGCAACTAACTAGGTTAAGTGTTCCCCATGGGTTCATGACTACTTTGGGTTTTTACTTGTGATCTATCCCAATGCTTACTTGTAGAACTGATAACTATGGTTCATCCAAACGACTAGTTTGTTCCTATTGGATAACTATACTCAATCACCGGGTTAGGTCTCATGAGCGATTCTAATTCAACTATTATTAATTTATTCCAAATCAACTATCCCGCGACTGCAGCTCAAGTTATACAATGACCCATAAAGATCAAGGCATTATTGTAATTCTCTTTTACTAATCTCTACTTCTCTAGGTTCAAGAAAGTAAAGAATTCGGGTAAGTCTTCACGTTGCTCTTCATTAATAAACATTAAAGATGAAGAGAATACAATACAAGTGTTTAGCATTGATTTTGACTCACTTCGTGTAACTCCAGTTCATTAATCCACCATGGTTCCCACAACCCTAGTTGTGGAGATTTTAGCCTCTCATAATTGTAAAATTGTTATTAACATTCATAGACAAACATATAATTGAATACTTGTAACGATGACTGAAAGAAAACCTACTTTGAATATTGCAAGAATTGATATTGAATAATCCAAGAACAAAGAAGAAATTCAAGAAAGAAATCTCCAAGACTTAAATTAAAATTCACAACAACTTGTCGTAATTACTTATAATCGCTTCTAATCATATCTTCTCACTTCTCCCTACTGAAAATAACTTAAAAATATTTATACAAGTAATTAGAACCTTCCCCTAAGTAAATAGGGAAACTACAAAAAACTATAGCCGCCTTCACCCATGACTCGTATGTTGGATGACTTCTGCTGAATCTTGCCAAGTGTTGAGATATGGTACGACTCGTACCAAGTAACTACAAGTCATACAATCTTCTCGTGGCTTGATCTTGCAATTGCTGGCATCTTCTGTTAACTTTCAGGGATGGAATGGTATGACTCATACCTTCATTCCAAGATCCATAACTCCCTCTTGTACCTTGAGTTCTGCCAGTCATCTATTCTTCTAGTCTTTTCCACGGTTCCTTGAAATGGGTCTTAGGTAGGTTCACGACTCATGAGTGCCACCCGTACCAGGATAATTGTCTTGTGCAATTTCTTCTGGAACTTTTCATGAAGGCCATGGTACGGGTCGTACCATGACCCGTAACTTGCCCTTTTTTGACGATTTGTTCCTGGACTTTTCCACGATTCTTAGTACGGCTCGTACCAGGACGGTACGAATCATACTGAGATCCGTATTGAGCCTCTTTTTTGTATATTTCTCCATCTTTTGCACAATCAAGCTCCAACATCTATTTTCCCTGAAAACAAAGTAAAAGTACCTTATATCCATATAAACACACCTAAGTCCATGTTATTTTCTCAATTTTAAGCGTTGAAAGTTCTATAAACTCACAGCACATCAACACCCTCATCTTAAGACTTTTACATGTCCTCAAGCAAAGAAAATAAAAACTAAAAACGATGCTTAACCAGAAAGTAAACCTAAAATACCTACAACCAACATAACAAAATTTTCACTATGAACCATAATCAGCTTTTGACCCTTTTTCTGTTCAAACTAAGTCAGCTTTGCACACATGTAACAACAATCAATGACATACAGGGATCAATATATGGTATCCAACTATCAGCAGAGAATCGAGCTATCACCAATGCTATTCAGACAGATAATTGCTAAATGCAACACAAACCAGGTACCCTCACAACAAAAGAAGTCCCCAACACTCACAAATATATAATATAATAAACTTGGGACTAAAAAAATGGGACTCTTACTCTCCCAATAAAGTTTCAAATACTACACATCAGATGCCATAGGTTTGCCCTTATTTTCTCTACTTTGGCTCTTCAGATAGCTAACCTAGGATCACTATAGGTTTTTTTCGGCTTGTAATGTAGGCTTTGGGCTGGGTATGGTAAATATGGAATTTGAGTGACTAAACCCTCTTTGGCACTACATACGTGTGGCTCCACTTTTACACCTTTCACCCTTTTTTCCACTTTTTCAACGTTTTCCTCCCTTTTCTCCATTTTTATGCAATATATGGGTGTGGTGTGTTTTCAACTAGTTCATTCCTGTTTTTAATTTTCTTTTCACTTTTCTTCTTCAGCTCTTTTTTCTTCTCTTGTCACACCACATCTCATTTTTTAACCCTTTTTCCTTTTTTTTCCTTTTTCTACTCCCCACAATCTATGCACCCCTACTATAGCTACCATCAACTTAGGCATTTTTCTCGGGTTGAGGTTCACAATGTCCAAGGAGGGACTAGGGTCAAAACAGGTTTATTATAAAAATGGATATGGTTGAAGTTTAATCAAAGAAAAATGGTTAATAAAAGGCTCAAAATCAGGATCAAAGGATTCATTATTATTTGGTGGGGTAATTTAGGCTAAAGTGACTAATCAATCAATAACAACCTATGATCATCTCCTAACCAACTATCCTAAAGCCTATGCAAAGACCAACCGAGTAAGTTCTAGATCCTAAATGCAACATTGAACTAGGTATACAACCTGACTCACTCATGGTACCGGTTTGCATTGAATCCACCTATCCAGTTCATGCACGACTAACTACAACTACTCATGCTCAAAATTTAAATTCCATACAAAGATCCACAAAAATCATGCAATTGTAATTAATCTACCCAGCTAACATCAAAATTTTCAACAGGATTAATTTTTTTTAAAACATCAAACTAGTGATTTATTGGCTGCAAAGTAATTCTAAGCTACTTCTAATTAAACAAAAAAAACCTAAACATGTCGGTTCTACTATATAGCATGCCCTAGGAAAAAGAAACATGATAAAAAAAATCCTCGGACGATTCAAAATAAAAAATTCCAAAAATACAAGTACACCCCCCTTTTAAAAAACATGGTTCGTCCCTGAAGCATAAAATATATAAGCACAAGGGAAAGGGATAT
>JACEIK010006805.1:14970-39125 GCA_018107945.1 Datura stramonium | reverse complement strand
CGTGGAGGTGGTACCTCCGCTGCATTTGTGGCGCTAGCGATGGCCGGCGCATTCAATTGTACATCTGTTGGGGGATTGGTTTGCCCTGCCTCATGCTCGATCGCTTTTGCGATCTAAGGTGAAGTTTGGCTGAATGTGGTTTCACCGAAAGGTCCTTGCCACCCACTATCACTCTCTGGGAAATAGTACAACTCCCTACTCCTTTGGCTCGCTCCTGCAACTCCGACATGTGTGCATCATGAGCTTGCAGGCTCTCTACTCTTGCCCGCTTTCTTTCTTCTTCTCTTTGTTTTTATTCTTCTTTGAGGGCTCATTTTCATCTTCCTCCAAGACCCTCTTCTTTCCTTTTCTTCCACTTTTACCTGATGGGACCCAGTATGCCTTCAAGCTGAGCTCCTCATCAAGCTCAAAATCTAAGTCCGTAAGAGTGGGAGCTCCTATTATCGCCGACTTTCTAGAAGATAGCTCAGTCACTTGGCTGTGAAGAACGCCCAACTCATATTAAAGGCTACCAGTGTCCGGCTGCTTCGCCAAGCGCTCATTGAACCGACACTCGAATCCATTTATCTGCCCACACAACCCTCTCACGGCCTCCTCAATCTCTTCCTTTACCCAAGGCTTGATGTTCTCCATCATTTATTGTATTTCCTTTCGGCCACCGTCAGCCTCTTTGCTAACTCTTGAAGGAAGTCATGAGGGACCAAAACATATCCAGTTGGTGTCTGGTTCAAGAGATCTACCAGTGGTGTAGTAGAAGTGCTGAGAGCTGCCTCTGAATGACCAGCCTCTATAGCCAGTGTCTCATCCTACTCCAATGAGGTGGGGGAATTAACTTGCTCGCCCCCAGTTGCTCCTGGTATCGGTATTGAGGTTAGAATTCTAGCCCGGCTCACCAGGATCATTTCATCCCAAATCAGCCTTATATCTGTCGACTTCTGGCCTCTAATCTCAACATCAACATCTTTAAAAAAATTGGATACCAGCATCTCTGCACATCCGGTAGATAAGGCTCGAAAATGGAAAGGTGGTGCTCAACCCAAGGGCAAGATCCCAGATCTCATTGGCTATCACCCTCACGATATTGATCTCATACCGGGACATGATGGACACTACCAGGGCTTCCTATTCACACTGAGTGTGTTGTCATTAACAGTTGGCATCAGTCAGTGGTGGACTAGTGTCCAACGAGTTTTTGCTATGAAATTTAGCAAAGATTTAGTAACTCGCTTTCCACCATCCACCCACTTAATTCTTGTTGTTCTCTGCTATAACTCCAGCTAAACACTTAAGCTGTCTTTGTCTCTCCTCAATGCCCAACTTCTTTATCCATTTCATGGCGTGTATCCGGTGGTTGAACTCTGCTATGGATGATAGAGAAATGAACTGTGGCCCATAAAGCATCCGGGCAATGGTTTTCTTTGAAATCTTTAGTTCTTGCCCCCGGACCAATTCTTTGTCGAGTTTGGGCTGCTCTTTCAGTTTCTTTCCAGTTTGTGCATTCTCCTCTAATGTAGCATAATAATTGGCATCGAACTCCCTGACTATTTCTGGACTTTATCATTCAGGTGTCCTAGCCATCCACTCGAACCTGTAGAAGCTGAAGATCCGCTTTATTTCCTTAACCCCATTCAATGCACTAGTGAGGATCTAGGTTCTTCCTGAATATTGCGCCTGGGGTATTGCTTGGATGCGAGTGTCAGGACCTGCTCATAAATTTCTTGTGCCCTAGGCACCTACCACCTCATAGTACGCCTTCTTGAAGGTAGGGTCTGTTCAATTTCCTTAGAATCATCTCCTTCTTCAAACCCTGCCTCATTGGTGCCATCTCCATATTAGGCCTCCTCGGACCCCTCATCATCATTGGAGTCACTCTAGACTCTTGAACCTGTTCCTCTGCTCCATCTTCAGATTGGGGAGCAATGACCAGAGAGGCAGAAGCCGCTTCCACCTATGCTTTTGCTTGTGCCCTAGTGGTTCGTGGCTCATCACTGTCTGACGTCTCAACTATGTACTCCACAACTAAAACACTAGGTGAGCTTCCTGCTTAATCAAAGTTGGAGGGCTCATCTCTCAATCCCCTCAGAGCAACTATCTTTGCTCTAGCTTTCTTGTCTTGGGCAGATTTGGTTGGTATTTTCTTCATCGTTATTGTACCTGTGGAGAATAATGGTTTGTATGTATGATTTGAGGAAAAGAAAGCGATAAAATACACTCTGAAGTTTTCTATGACTCTACAATATGGGTCTTACAATGGTATTATGACTCGTACTAAAACTCGTAGTTTATAACAGTCATGTCACAACTCCTAGGTACAACTCGTACCATGATGGTAGGTTCATTCTAAAGGTCGTACTGAGGGATTCCCTGTATTGTGTTCTTCTGTATTTTTCTATGACTTGTGTTACAGCTCGGACTTTGTTTTCATGAGTCGTAGATAGGGTTGTATAATCTCCTTTGGATTTTTACCCTTAATGCCTTATGGTATGATCACCAAGTACGACTCATAGTAGGATCCTACGAATTGTACTAGGCTTCATACAAACATTTACATTTTTATCCCCGGGATAGTCCCAACGAGTCATCCTACGGGCTATGGTATGAAACCACGAGTCGTAGGAATACTCATGAAGCTTTCCCTCATCTTTATTTCGTTCAGTTGTCCAGGTAAACACTTGATTCGTTTTGGGTACTAAGAGTTCTGCATTTTGTGAATTCAATGACCATTTTAGGTTTACCCAATTCATTTCTAATATTCATCACACCCCGTAACTCATTAGATAATAATTTTAGTTCAGTTGTTTGAGCATGTGAATTCCTAACCATTCAATGAGAATAACCCAAGCTACTGATCATCTTCCTTAGACCATTGACAGAGAGTTCAAGGAATCACAGTGCTCGAATGACAGTTTATACAAGTTAATCCTTTTTTGCAATATTTACCAATGTTACTTACTTGATTTTCAAGTGTAATCTTGTCTTTCTACTTGATTTCGTGATTAGGGTAAAACTTAGGATCGTGCAGATGTAATTTTTCACAACTTCAAGCTCAAATAGATTCAAATTCTGAGTTACGAGTGTGTGGATGTTGGGTGAGAGTCGTGGGTTTGCTTTTTATGTTTGCATGGGAGTGGAAAAATGAACAATTTGATTTAAATACATTTAGGGCGGATTTTTGAATATCCGGGCCGAGTCAGGTCAAAGTGAGTTATTTAGCTTTTCACGATTTGTACCACGAGTCGTAGGTCGGACCTACGGCTCGTCCCTTCAACTCGTAGCATAAGAGTGATAGAACGTACTTAGGGACCTACGAGAACAATTCATGACCGATGCCATCATAGTACGGTTCGTATAATGACTCATACGTCACTTTCTATGGAATTCCACACTTAGCACAATTCATGGTTATAGTGAGTACTACGACCCGTACAAACTTGGTACGAATCACAGTGACCAACTGTAGCATGAATTTTTTCCTCTACTTTTTACCATGACTGGTGCTATTGCCCATACATTCCTCCTACGAGTGTACTAAGGCTCATAGTAATGATTTGGTTTGAAATTTCTCCCACCTGTTTTTGTTTTACCTGCACACTAAACACACAATTTAAATTACTTGATTGCCTCCCAAGAAGCACTTAATTTAATTTCGCAGCATGATGCAGGTGGCTTGGTTACTCAAACTTCACTAAACCACCACATAGTTTGCCTCCCAAGAAGCGCTTGACTTAACATTGTAGCACAACAAAAGTCTCTTGACTACTCAAAATTAATCAAGAAACTCGGAATCATAATCAATTGCTGATACAACCCTGAACTCATTGGGCGGCTTCATTGATTGGCAGACATTGAAAGTAACCTCTTCTTTGTTCAACGTGAACTTTAATTGGCCAACTTCCACATCTACCAAGGCTCTCCTAGTGGCCAGAAATGGTCTCCCCAAGATAATTGGGACCTCTAAATCAAGGATCATGAATTCCGTTGGAAAGATAACGAGGTCCACCTTGACATGTACATCAACTAGAATCACCACTGGCTTTTTGATTGTGCAATCTACCATCAGTAGCCGCATTGAGGTCGGTGTGGGGGATTCCAAGACCAGCTATTAGACACAGCTAATGGCATCAAGTTGATTCTTACTCCCAAGTCACAGAGTGCCTTCACAAACTCGAAATCACCAATTGTACACAGAATGGTGCAGGCACCTGGATCCACCTTCTTCTGAGAAAGGACCCAGGAAGCTATGGCACTGTAATTATGCATATACACTTTTTCAACACGGACACATGGAAAACTANCCTGGATCCACCTTCTTCTGAGAAAGGACCCAGGAAGCTATGGCACTGTAATTATGCATGTTACCTAATCATAGCTCACGGACCTTTTATTGGTAACAAAGTCCTTCATATATTTTCCATATCCATGCATCTGCTCCAATGCCTCGACCAATGGTATGTTCACAGAATGTTGTTTAAGCATAAATTGAAATTTATGGAACTTACCATCTTCCACCTTTTTCTTCATCCTTTGAGGGAATGGTTGTAATACACTGAAAGTGCCTAATATTAGACCCGGGTTCAAAATTTAAAGTTGGATGAAAACTGAGAAAAACATCACAAGACGGGTGATGTAACGACTCGTGGTTGGGAACCACGGGTCGTTGTTAGCTATCGTGGTGAGGAGAGACCTAGTGGAATTGGATACAATGGGAGGAGTAATGACTCATTTCTTGAAATAATGAGTCATTGTTTGTACTCGTGGTAGCACTAGACCTTGGCAGTTGGGGAAGTAAAGGGTCATCAAATGACCCTCATGAGTAACGACGACCCGTTGTCACCAGTCGTTGTCAAAGTGGTCAGATTTCCAGTGCATTTAACGTATCAAGACCATGACTCATTAGAAGTAACCACGAGTCGTGGTGAGGCTCGTGGTAAGAAAGTTCAGTTTTGTGAAGTGGACAAGCAACAATCGACTTAATGATCCATTGGATCAAAGGACGACTCGTCCTGTCAAGCCGTGGTATGAATTCGGGATCAGGGCCGAGGCAGTGCATATAACGATCCATACCACGAGTCGTCGTAGCTTCCAATGACTCGTTGGTACACTTGTTGGATCGATCTGGGCATTTTTTCAGGGAAGTTTTATTAAGGGTATTTTCGACCTTTTCATTCTCTAAGGCCCTAAACTATGTCATTTTATGTATTTTTATGAGTATGTTAAAATAGTATAAGTCCCCCAACCTATTCATTCTCAGCCATGCAAATTAAGAGAATTCTAGAGAGATCAAGCATAGATTCAAGTTTTTCCCTATCAATTTATCCTTGGGCATTCAAGAACTCTAGAATCTGATCTTACCCAGGTATATAGGGTTATGAATGGGTGTTTCCATTCACACCAATGCCCATTCTCTATTAATTATGAAATCATATAAAAAATCTCATGGGGTTTTGAAATCAATTTTGTGAAAATCTAATGATTTGCTAATGGGCTTTTATGATTCATGATTCACGTCCTATTTTATAAATTTTGAATAGATTTTAAAATTTATTTTACTTATAAATTTATTGATTTCAATTTTTACCAAATTAATTCTAATTATGCATGATCTATGATGAACAAATTTATGATCTTCTCTTCAATTGTTGATATTTACAAATCCAGCATGATCTATGATTTGAAATATGGATTTATTCAAATACCCAACATGATTTGATGATTTCAAGTATGCATGGGCCTTATGATTTATGAACTATTGATGATGAAAAGCATGTTTTCAAGTTATCCATGTTTATAAGCATGTTTTCTAATGCATTGAGTATTGTAAAGCATGATAAGTTATTGGGAAATACCCACATGATGATGAATGATTTATGGTTAATGAAATGGATTTCATGATTTATCAATTTATCATGTTGGCCGACTAAAGGGCCTTTGATTCTTGGCTAATCATGTTTTAATGGGGATCAATGAATGATGAATGATTATTTTTGCCATTAATCTAAATGAATGATGTTATTGATTTACGTATGGGCCTATTGTGAATATTTTTGGGAGCCGTGTCTAGCACCGAGAAGCCCGGCGTTCAAAGGACTATACCGGTGTTTCCAACCATGTGCCACCATGGGTTTATAAGGATACATTACAATGATAATTATCCCCTCTTTTCGTGATATCAAATAATTCACATCCTTTTCCTGGCAAGTCAGGGGCGACTTTGCCCACTTGAATGAAATAGTTAGAGCATCATGAAAGGCTCTACCATGATGGTGTCGGGTTATGATGAGTCCTCCCATTGTTCTGCATGTTTTTGTGCATTGTTATTTCATTAAATTGGCTCAAGTGATGATTTGATAAAGTTTCTCTTATGATTATGAAAATGAATGGTTTATGAATGATTTGAAAACCTTGAGCCTTATGTTATGTCATGATATTTATGATATAAGCATGATGTCCTTCTCTCATGATTTTTTATAAGTTTCATGCATTTTAAATATCCATTTAACTTCCCTTGCATACTCAGTACATTCCACGTATTGACCGCATACTTTCTATGTTGTATGGTTTCATGATACAGGGCTTGACTCTCAGGCTCATCCTCATCCTTAGACCATCTCGGGATTATTATTATCAGCTTTGTTGGTGATTCCTCATGTTCCTAGGGCCATTTGACTAGACGTTTTGTTATTCTATGTTACAATATCTGTCCGTGTTAGTTAGGGGTGTTGTCCCATCAACCCATCTTTTACAGTACACGCTTTCATACAATATGTAGTATTCCACTTATGTATATGTCCAGTGTTTCCAAATGTTATGACATGTTATGTTATGTTTATGTTTTCGCTACCCCTTATGTTCAGTCTTCCGCTTAAGGTGAATGAAGTTAGATGTATTCTTATGCCATGGGTTGACTTGGGACCTCTCGGGGTTCCTTGTCCCGGTTACGATTCGGGTCTACGTTCGGGTCGTGACAAACTTATTACCAGAGAAATAGGTTTGAAGTGTCCTAGGGTGTCTGAAAGCTGCGTTAAGTAGAGTCATTTTCATGGATGTGAAGCGCGCCACACTTATGATGAAGAGGCTACGAGACATTTAGGAAATGTTTCCTTCTTTCATGATCTATGTCGTGCGATGAAAAGTCCTTCTATTCTTCTAATTCGTGCTATTCGCGATTGCAAAATCATGGCTCCACAAAGAATGAACAGAAGGAGGAATGGAGATGGTGAAGGCCACGAGAATGGAAATGGTTATGGACATCAGCAAGCCCCACCAGTCCAGGAGCCCCAGGCACTGGAGCCGGCTTCCCATGCTTAGTTCTGAGCCGCTATTCAGATGCTTGCACAGGCCCTGACTACTCAGGTCAATTAGCAAGTTGTTGTGCATATTCCGTTGAATGGAAACGCAGTGGAGGCTTGATTCAGAGACTTCTTGAGGATGAAACCGCTGGAGTTCCTTGGGTCCAAGGTAGATGAGGACCCGCATGAGTTCATAGATGAAATTGTCAAGATCACCAAAGTTATGGGGGTGAATGGGGTTTAGTGTGGCGAGATGGACTCTTATTAGTTAAAAGGGGTTGCGCATATCTGGTTTCTCCAATGGAAGGATAGCAGGGTCATAGGAGCAAGTCCGGTCACTTGGGAAAAGTTCCATGTTGCATTTCTAGACCAATTCTTCCCTTGTGAGATCAGGGAGCTGAAGACAGCTAAGTTCGTTAATTTGAAGAAAGGGAGAATGAATGTACAAGAGTATGCGCTTGAGTTCACTCGCCTATTGAAATACACCCCAGAGTTGGTAGCCGATAAGAGGATGCAGGTGAGTAGATTCATCCAGGGAGTAGCGGATTATTTGGACAATGATTGCAGGACTGCCATGCTTCATCAGGACATGGACTTCCCTCGCATAGTTTTGTACTCCCAGTAGATGGAGGCGGCTCATGCGAGGGAGAGGGAGGCAAAGAGGGCTTGGACAGATAGCCATGGGTTTACTCATCAGAGATCCGGCGATGGTCACCGCCCTCAGTTTCAACAGAGGTCACTAGCTCCAGCACCATCATCAGCTAGTGTTCCATCCAGACCTAAGGGTGATCATAAGAGTAGGGCTTCGGGATTGAGGGATCAGAGGGGCATGCAGGTAGAGCATACCATCCCAGCTTGCGGAAAGTGCGGCAAGAGTCATGCCGGGGAGTGTTTGCTTGGCTCACATATTTTCTATGGGTGTGGTAGGTCCGGCCACATGCACTGAGCATGTCAATTTGCTAGACAAGATGGTCATAGGTGTCGTGCGCAAACCACCAGGACAGTAGCAGCTCTAGCACGTTCAGCTCCACAGGGAGCATATTCTAGTTAGGGTGGCGGGCAGTGCCAAAAAAGATTCTATGCCCTCACCCTACATCAGGAGTAGGAGAATTCACTGGATGTGGTCACTGGGATGTTGCGAGTTTTTCATGTTGATGTTTATTCTTTTCTAGATGCGGGGGCTACTTTTTCTTTTGTGACTCCTTATATTGCTAGAAGCTTTGGAGTTAGTACTGAGACCCTGTCAGAACCATTTTCAGTTTCTACTCTTTTTAGTGATTTAGTTATAGCTAGGCGGGTGTATAGAGGATGCCCGGTCACTATATTGCATAAAGTCACCTCCAAAAACCTTGTAGAGTTAGCCATGACTGACTTTGATATTATTCTTGGCATGGATTGGTTGTATGCTTGTTATGCTTTTGTTAATTATAGAACCCGTGCAGTGGAGTTTCGCTTTCCGAGTGAGTCGGTCTTTGGAGTGGAGTAGGTAATTTCATTTCATATATTAAGGATAGAAATATGATTTCCAAGGGTTTCATGTATCATTTAGTTAGGGTTAAGGATGTTGAGTCCGAGACCCCGACTATCCAGTCAATTTCGGTGGTGTGTGAGTATCCAGAGGTCTTTTTCGATGATTTGTCAGTTGTTCCTTCCGAGTGGGAGATTAATTTTGGTATTGACCTTCTACCCAACATGCAGCCTATATCTATCCCTCCTTAGAGGATGGCTCCACCCAAACTAAAGGAATTGAAGGATCAGTTGAAGGACCTCTTAGATAAGGGCTTCATTAGACAAGCAAGTCTCCATAGGGTGCACCAGTGTTATTTTTCAGAAAGAAGGATAGTTAGCTTCGGATGTGCATTGACTATCGGCAATTGAAAAAGGTCACCATCAAGAACAAGTATCCTTTACCCAAAATCGATGATTTTTTTGACTAGTTTCAGGGTACCAAGTGTTTCTCAAAGATAGATCTTAGGTCCGGGTATCATTAGCTCAGGGTTAGAGAGTGTGATATCCCGAAGACAGCCTTCAGGACGCGGTATGGTCATTATGAGTTTGTAGTTATGTCTTTTGGACTAACAAATGCTCCTGCAGCTTTTATGGACCTGATGAACAGGGTGTTCAATCCATATTTGGATATGTTCATGATCGTATTCATTGACGACATCCTGATATACTCTCAGAGCGAGAAGGAGCATGCCTCTCATTTGAGTGTAGTGCTTTAGACTCTCAAGGATCGCCAATTATATGCAAAGTTCAGCAAGTGCGAGTTTTGGCTGAACTCAATAGCATTTTTGGGCCACGTGGTATCGAGTCAGGGTATAAAGGTAGATTCTCAAAAAATCGAGGCGGTGAAGAATTGGCCCAGACCAGTGAATCCTTTGGATATTCGGAGTTTCTTGGGTTTACCTAGCTACTATCGGAGGTTTGTTGAGGGTTTCTCATCTATTGTAGCACCTTCTACCAAGTTGACTTAAAAAAAAGTAAAGTTCTAATGGTCGGAGGCTTTTGAGAAGAGCTTCCAAGAGTTGAAGACTCGACTTACTACCGCACCGGTGTTGACCTTACACAAAGGTACTAATGGTTTTGTGGTGTATTGTGATGCTTCGAGAATCGGACTCGGGTCTGTATTGATGCAGCGATGAAAAGTGATAGCATATGCCTCTAGACATTTGAAAGTCCATAAGAAGAATTACCCAACCCACGATCTTGAATTGGCTGCGGTGGTGTTCGTATTAAAGATATGGAAACATTACTTGTATTAGGTCCATGTGGATGTGTTTACTGACCACAAGAACTTACAATATGTGTTCACGTAGAAAGATATCAATCTTCGACAAAGGAGGTGGTTGTAGCTACTCAAGGATTACGATATGAGTGTCCTTTACCATCTGGGTAAGGCTAGTGTGGAAGAGGATGCACTTAGTAGGCTCTCTATGGAGAGTGTGTCCTATGTGTATGAGGGAAAGAAGGAGCTGGTGAAAGATGTCCATCGACTTGCAAGGTTGGGAGTTAGGTTGGTCGACTCAACCGATGGCGGTGTTGTTGTGTATAACGGATCAGAATTGTCCTTTGTGATGGATGTGAAAGATAGACAAGATGAGGACCCGATTTTGGTAAATCTGAAAGAAGTTGTTCGAAGTCAGAAGATGGAGGTCTTATCCCAAGGGGGAGATGGTATGCTTCGATACCAGGGTCGCCTATGTGTTCCAGATGTCGATGATTTGAGGAGTCAGATGATGCATGAGGCTCATGGATCTAGGTACTTTATTCACCCAGGTGCCACCAAGATCTATCATGATTTGCGGGAAATATATTGGTGGAATGGCATGAAAAGGGATACTGCAGAATTCGTAGCCAAGTGCCTGAACTGTCAGCAAGTGAAGGTCGAGCATAAAAGGCCGGGAGGCGTACTTCAGGATATTAGCATTCCTGCTTGGAAGTGGGAAGAGATTAATATGGATATCATGACAGGCCTGCCTCATACTCGTCGACACTATGATTCTATTTGTGTTGTGGTAGACAGATTTACCAAGGCTGCACATTTTCTATCGGTCAAAACTACGGATTTGGGAGTTGGCTCAATTGCATGAAGTGCCCTTTTCTATCATTTCAGATCGAGGTACTCAATTTACCTCTTAGTTTTGGCAGTCTTTTCAAAAAGGGCTTGGGACTCAGGTTAAACTCAGCACAACATTTCATCCGCAAACGGATGGTCAAGTGGAGCGAATAATTCAAACTCTAGAAGACATGTTGAGATCTTGCGTGGTGGACTTTAAAGGTAGTTGGGATGATCACTTGCCTCTGATCGAGTTCACTTACAATAACAGCTATCACTCCAGTATCCAAACGGAACTGTTCGAGGCTCTCTATGGGCGGAGATGTAGATCACCCATTGGATGGTTTGAAGTTAGTGAGTCAGCTATGATAGGGCCATATTCAGTTCATGAGTCTATGGTGAAGCTTCAGTTGTTATGGGACAGGATGGAAACCGCTCAGAGTCTTCAAAAGTTCTATGCGTATGTGATGAGAAGAGAGTTGGAGTTCGAGGTGGATTGGGTTCTGAAGGTATCTCCCATGAAGGGAGTAATGTAGTTTGGGAAGAAAGAAAAAATCAGTCCCCATTATGTTGGTCCCTACCGGATTATGAGAAAAGTTGGTAAGGTAGCCTATGATTTGCAATTGCCCTCAGAGTTATCTTCAGTGCATCCAGAGTTTCATGTATCGCTTTGAAGAAATGTTTGAGAGATCCAGCTCTAGTAGTCCTGGTGGACAGTGTTGGTGTGAAAGATAGCCTTAGCTATTAGGAGGTTCCAATGGAAATATTAGATCATTAGTTTCAGAAGCTAATGAACAAAGAAGCAGCTTCAGTTAAAGTATTATGGAGGAATCAGCATGTTGAAGGAGCTACATGGGAAGTCGAAACGGATATGATGGCTAAATACTGACACTTATTCCCTACCGGATCAGTTTTAACTTGAGGTATCAGTTTTGCCGTATGACTCTATTTAGTATTCATGTTCAAATCATGTGTTCAATTTTCTTTTAGGTGTATGGATGTGCATGTGAAGTATGAAATCAGTTCAACTATGTGATGTGAATCAGAGGTAGTCATTCCGTCCATTTTCGGGTTAAATGATCAGTATTGGGGTGTAAAAATTGCATGTCTTTGTTTTTCTACTTGTTTCAAACATTCGAGGATGAATGTTTCCAAAGGGGAGATATTGTAATATCCCAAAAGTGCCTAACATTAGACCTAGGATCAAAATTTGAAGTTGGATAAAAACTGAGAAAAACATCACAGGACGAGCGATGTAACGACTCGTGGTTGGGAACCACGGGTCGTTGTTAGCTGTCTTGGTTAGGGGAGACCTGGTCGCATTGGATACAACGAGAGGAGTAATGACTCATTTCTTGAAACAACGAGTCGTTGTTTGTACTCGTGGGTAGCACTAGACCTTGGCAGTTGGGGAAGTAACGGTTCATCCAACGACCCGTCATGAGTAACGACGAGCCATTGTAACCAGTCGTTGTCTAGGTGGTCATATTACCAGTGCATGTAACAGATCAAGACCACGATTCATTGGAAGTAACCACGAGTCGTGGTGAGGCTCCTGATAAGGAAATTCAATTTTGTGCAGTGGACAAGCAACGATCCACTCAACGATCAGTTGGATCAAAGGACGAGTCGTCCTGTCAAGCCGTGGTATCAATATGGGATCTGGGCCTGGGCAGTGCATATGACGGGCCATATCACGAGTTGTCATAGCTTCCAACGACTCGTTGGAACGCCTATTAGATCGATCTGGGCAGTTGTTTTAGGGAAGTTTCATTAAGGGTAATTTCGACCTTTCTATGCTCTAAAGCCCTAGACTACGTCATTTTATGTATTTTTCCCAATATTTTAATATAGGCTAAGTCCCCCTAACCTATTCATTCTCATGCATGCAAATTAAGAGAATTCTAGAGAGATCAAGCATAGATTCGAGCTTTTCCCTATCAATTCATCCTTAAGCATTCAAGAACTCTAGAATCTGATCTTACCCAGGTATGTAGGGTTACTAATAGGTGTTTCCGTTCACATCCATTCCCATTCTCTATTAATTTATGAAAATCAATCAAAAATCTCATGGGGGTTTTGAATTAAATTTTGTGAAAATCTAATAATTTGCTAATGGGCTTTTATGATTCATTATTTACATGCTATCTTATGGATTTTGATCAGATTTTACAATTTATTTTACTTATAAAATTATTGATTTCAATTTCTACCCAGTTAAGCCTAATTATGCATGATCTATGATGAATCGATTTATGATCTTCTCTTCAATTGTTGATATTTACAAACCCAACATGATCTATGATTTGAAATATGAATTTATTCAAATACCCAACATGATTTGATGATTTACAAGTTATATGCGTGATTTCAAGTATGCATTGGCCTTATCATTTATGAATTATTGATGATGAAAAACATGTTTTCAAGTTACCCATATTTATAAGCATGTTTTCGAATGCATTGAGTATTGTAAAGCATGGTAAAGTATTGGGCAATTCCCACATGATGATGAATGATTTACGATTTATGAAATGGATCCCATGATTTATCAGTTTATGATGTTGGCCAACTAAAGGGCCTTTGATTCTTGGATAATCATGTTTTAATGGGGATCAATGAATGAAGAATGATTATAGATTTGCGGTTGAGGGCATCTTCTACAACATTGGCCTTCCCTAGATGATACAAAATATTCATCCACTGAAGGTGTTTCGTCGGTGGGACGCCGCTGCACCTGACATTGATTCTAACTTACTGTGCCCATTGGTGATTCGCGAATATGCAACTGCCTTCCGCCGATGGTTTGCCGCTATCACCAAAAGCATATAACCTTGTCACCTGATTTCTTTCTTTTTGCCTTGTTCCGAATTTACAAATAATGGAACAATGCTAACCTTCATTTGCAGCATCATGTCAATTTCACACTCTCACATAGGCCAGGCATCTGTTCACACCAGCAACACAAGGTTTGGTTCGAGTTGGAAGGAATGGAGGAGTATTATACCGCTTTTAAGGAGAAAAGTTTCAACCATGAAGAAAGCCAATTTGATGTGGAATCTTTCAAGTCTGCATGTCCAGGTATCTACTACCAGATTGGGACGCGCGATTGGGGCCCATTCACCATACCAGTTGACCCATATTTTTTAGAATTGGTGTGGGAATTCTATACATCATATAGAGCAAGGAAACGGCTACTAAAGCACAAGGGCCTTACAAAAACATTATCGTGCCTGACATTGGTATGGGTGCGCGGGCAAGAGGTGCCTGTAACTCCAGAAGCAATCAATTCTCTTTATTGGGAAGAGCCGATCCACTCACACCCAATATTCTGCAAGAAAGTGGAGGACAAAGCAAACCAATTCCAATGGGTATCCAACTTGATTGCAAAAGGTCAACCAAAATTGTCTACCTCTACGGGCCTCATACATCGGCGTGATTTGAAATTTGATGCTCGTTTTTTGTTAGACTTGGATTTTGTGAGGTTAATAACCTCTCAGAATACATCAGAAGTCCCAATTGAAGTGGCCATTCTCCTTTATTGCATAATGGATCATGTACACATCAATGTGGGGTAGATTATTGCTAATCAGTTCAAACGAAATGCCAAGCAGCAAGCCACAACATTGTCATTCCTAACCTGGTGAGTATGTTATGTAAGAGGGATGCTTGTCCTTTATTCTGACCATTAGATAGGACTGTGTAGGCGGACAGTGTGATTACATTGACCACCAAAACTGAAAAAGATGTTCCATTTATGAAGTGGGCAAAGTATACAAGGAACAAGACCCCTCCACCACCTTCGACATCCAATCACACATCAGCTGCCCCACTCCATATAGATAAGTTCCACAGTCCCACACCTCCTATTTGCTCAACGTCGAACACAGGGACAAATGCATGACAGTCAGCTTGTGCAGTTAGCAAAGGCTATTACATCCATGATACAACTTGCCTTCAAGAAAGTATTGCATCCTGCTAAAGACAAGTTGACAAGCCTATGCTCTACAGTTGACGTCCTTGAGAGAGAAGTGGGTACTTTAAGACAAGAGGTATCTGCACTCAGTGCACCTCCATCCACTGGCCACCCAACCCCTCATGAACCTGAAGTGATGCCCGCGCAGCCTGAAGCACCCAGGAGTCCACCGGATGATTGGTGGGTGGGGTACGATAGTGATTAAGACATAGTGTCCGATGAGGAAACTTATCATAGCTTACCTTCTCCACCTCCAATGCACTTGTGTATGATGTTGATCCTTCCTGGGCACCGAGCGGAGTGGCAACGACAGCTTACCATGAGCTTCGTACTATGTCGGACAATTAGATGGTGCCAGGTCCTAGGAGACCAGTGACCCTCCCACCTGATCCACTGCAACCTATGGCTGAAAAGATGACTTCTTGGCATTTTTATGCTACCACATATACTTGGAAGCCGCAGCCCAATTACTAACTCAATCAGGAAGCCTCTTTCACCTTATTGTCTTTTCTTTTGGATACATTGGGGGCAATGTCTAATTTAATTTTGGGGTCGGATGTTGAAATTTTTAGGGTGCTACAAATTTTTTTGATGGGTGATGGTTAGTAATTAAATGGGGTATTTTCTTTAAATTGTGGAATTTTTCATGAAATGACCCAAGTTCTTGTTTCTTTTTTGCCTTTGTAAATGGTAGTAGATAAACTTCGAGGGTTTTCTTTAGACCATGGTTCTTTCCCAAGGAGCATTCTTTTGTTTCTTTCTATTTTTTATTGTCGAACCGGGTTGGCATTTCCCGATTATAGATTGAGTGGCGACATTCTTAAGGGAAAATGCCATGTTGTTTTGAGTCTCTTATGAAGTTGTTTTGAGAGGCACCACCGAAAAAATTATTGAAATGAAATTTTAAAATGAGGGCATGAAAATGAAGATAATGAGAAAATATTGATGCAATAGCATAGCATTCTTTGTCACTTTGACTTATGAGTTTTCCTGCTTTGATGTCCTAAATTGAAATCTTGTGATGAGAATGACTCTTATGGACACTTTAAGGGTAATTCCCTATGTAGTGAGGAATTTCTGATGAGTCTCATCCATGACTTCTTGTCTAGAACTTTCCCCAAATGTGACTCAAGGAAAAATTCTAGATGTAGTTGCGCTGAAAACATGATTTTAGGATTTTCTTTGTCTAGCCACTTCACCCATATACTCTCCTTGAGCATTGATCCTTGTCAGCCAACGTTGAGCCTTAGACCCTTTCTTTGGCAACCACGTTACAAGCCTTAAAACCATTATTAATACCTCTCTTTGGCACCCATCCTCCCTAAATGCTAGTGATAAGACAGTGATAAAATGAGGCTTTAAGCCTAAGAAAAAGAGAGTGATAAAAATATAAGAAATGAGGCAAAAGCCTAAGTTTCGGGGTGTGCAAAAAGGGGAAAACAAGAATTTCAGTTTGAGGTAGCACCACATTATTTCAAAATGCATAAAAGGATAAATCAAAAAGAGAAAACCAATTTGTGTGAATCGGTGCTTCCTCTTGAGGTGATAAGGCTAGTTGTGAAAGCAAAAGGGGTTATAAGGAGAGTTATTGAGAAATTAAAGTCAAAAACAATGGAAGAAGTGAAATAAACTGAAGTGAGTGGAAGGAGTTGATAGAGGTATGTTCACAAAAAGCATGGGGGAGGATCTAGTCAATACAACCAAATTTTCATCCTACACTTAACCCGAGCCTACATCATAACCCGCAAGCCCTAAACGATTCGAAGTGAAGTTGATCTACATTAGTGGCGAGTTACATGAAGGGCAAGCCTATGAGTCAAGCGTGTGCATGTAGACTTCTTTTGGGAGAGAGGGTGTGATTATTTGTTCAAAACAATCCTTTGTGTGCATTCAATGATTATATGACAAAAGAATAGGGATTCTTATTTCGGTGAGTGGCATCATCCCTTTTTTAGGACACAAGTGCATTCAAAATTAATGTGTGAATAGGGCATGAGAAGTGTAAACTCTAAGGCAAGCTTTGAATGTGCACTGATTATGACTTGAGATGCTATGTGTATTTCATGGTTGAGCAATTGCCCTTTTTTACTAAATGAATCCTTTCATGAACCTTGTTGGTGGAAAGTGGTAGCTGAAATATCTTCATTATTTTGGTATTTTGGGGTATTTACTTCTCTTTTTCAGTGAGATTGGTGAGCATTTTTGGGTTGTCATAGCTCAGGAGATTGGTGATGCTTAATTTTGTGTAGAAGTGGCATGTTTTTCAATGAATGAGAATTCATTACTTTAGGACAAGCAATGGTTCAAGTTTGGGGGTTTGATGAGTTGGTAATTTACAAACTCATTAGGCTCTTAAGCTTGAGTTTCTTGCTTAGCTTTTGAGTTGATTTATATGAATTTTATGCTCTTTTTTCTTTGTTATGTGCAGATGCCTAAATGTGTAGAAAAGAGCCCAAATGAAGCAAAAGGAAGGAAGTGAGAGCAAATCGGCGGTCCACCGATGAAAACCGGTGAAACGCCGGTCAAAGGCTGATTATCACTACCTCTGAGGAAAAATGACACCGACAAAATGTGGGTTTCCTACGGTGACTCTCTAGACCATCACTGAATACCATCCGATTATCTGGAATGAATAACAAAGATTCGACGGTTCACGGATTGAGATCAACGAAATACCGGATGAATCGTCGATGCTCACTAGAGTTTGGTGATGACACATATAATATACCCGGTGATTCACAGATTTGAACCAGTAAACCGCCAGTGCCTCCACCGATTCCAGAATGATGCTCAGGGGTAAAATTGTCCAGCACAGAAAAAGAGATAGAAGATGCCCTATTTTCCTTGATATAAATACTAGAGAAAGTACTGTGTACTAGGGGGAGATAGAAGAGCATATCACATCATCTTTTCCTTTCTTAGCTTTAGAACATTCTTTTAGTAGAGAAAAGGAGATTTTGATTGGTAGACTTTGAAAAGTACTCTTCTCTATTTCATAGTAAGGTACAACCATTGTTGGAGACTATTTGTGGATTTGATTTTACTACTCTTGTTGTTAAATTCAATGAGTTTATTGATGAATGTGCTTTTGAATTTCTTAATTATGAGTAGTTAAATCATTAACTAGAGGTGTGTGATGATGAATACTTAATTAGAGTGGATATTTCTAGAGTCATCTTTATATTGTTTAAATAAGTGTAAATCTGTTAGATTCTCTTCAATCTATAAAGGAAGATCCATTGATTATGATGTGTGTCTATTTATTCTTTCTTGATTATTGCTTTTAAAATAATATTTTAGTATTCGAACAGAATTTAATAGTGGGTAAGGATGAGAGATTGTGAAATTGGGCTAGAAATAGCTAAAATTGCAGTCTCACTCCTCATTAATAGCAATAACTAGAAATTAGTACAGCTTCTAATTCAAATCTGATTCGGTCGAGCTTAATAGTGGCTAGAGGTTTGATAAAACTCTAGTAAGAGGTAGTTATAAGGCTAAAGAGTTGTTATTACCCACTTCCCGAGATTATTTACACTAACTGAACTTATAAGATGACCTAGCATGTCCCTATCTGATTAGTATATCATCTACCCTACACCTCTAGTCTTTCACATTCTTGTTGACAACCTTGCTGATTTTGCTATTTATGTCACGACCCGGATTGTAAACATGGGACAAGGAACCCCGAGAGGCCCCAAGTCTACCCATGGTATAAGCATACATCTAACTTCATTCATTATTAGCGGAAGACTCGTCACAAGGCATAGAGGAAACGTAAGCATGATCATGACATATCATAATGAACGGAATCACTTAGACATACATAAGCTGAGTGCTACACATTATCAGAAAACCTCTACTACATATGATGGGTTGATGGGACAACACCCCCAAGTAACTCGGACTAGTACTGAAACATAACATAGCATGAATGTCTAGCAAACGGCCCTCGAAACATGAGGACTCACCAATAAGCTGAATGTATACTCTGAGATAGTCTAGATTTGAGGATGAGCCTGAGAGCCAGAATCTATATCATAAGACGATACAACATAGGAAGTATGCGGTCAGTACGTGGAATGTACTGAGTATGCAAGGTAAGTGAAAAGGATATTTAAAATATATTAAAAACTCATAAATGATCATAAGAGTATGACAACATGCTCATAAAATAAATATCATAATATAACATAAGGCTTAAGGTTTTCAAAACATTCATAATCATAATCATAATAGAAAAGATTTATTGGACATGACTTGAGCCAATATACATAATCATAAATCATGAGGAACAATGGGAGACTTCTCTTAACCGACATACCCCATATGAGCACACATGGAGCCCGACTTGTAAACCTAGTCGGGAGGCCGTTCATACCTTGCCAAGGGTAGAACTATGAAGGGAGTGATCACACATGAAAAGGGACATTTGATCCGGGAGATTCACAAGAGAGGCCCCAACATACCTATGGTGGCACATAGTTTATGAGATCCGGGGCAGAATCTAGGCCTCGAACCTACTCGGTGTTCGATACTACTCCCAAAATATATATAGTGCTCATAGTATAACATGAATGAGTTCATGGGCTAGTTAAATCATGATAATCATAAACATGCTTGTAAATACGTGAACTAGCCATGAATCAGGGCAAGTGAGTCAGCCAAAATATAATTCATAAATCATAGGATCCATACATACTTGTATATCATCATATAGCTTGAAAATCATTAAATCATGATGGGCAATTGAATAAATTCATATTTTAAATCATAAATCATGCTGGATTTGTAAATATCAATAATTAAAGAGTAGATCATAAATCGATTCATCATAGATCATGCTTAGATAATCTAAATTTAATAGAAATCGAGATCAACAAATATATAATCAAAATAATTATAAAATCTTATCAAAATTCATAAAATATAATGTAAAACACAATTTAGAATAACTCATTTGTTAATCATTGGATTTTCATAAAAATTGATTTAAAA
This sequence comes from Datura stramonium, assembly GCA_018107945.1. Classification (NCBI taxonomy): domain Eukaryota; kingdom Viridiplantae; phylum Streptophyta; class Magnoliopsida; order Solanales; family Solanaceae; genus Datura; species Datura stramonium. Next base: position 19,306 of record JACEIK010006805.1, on the reverse strand, counting down.
CCCCATGAGATTTTTGGTAGATTTTCGTAAATCAATAGATAATAGGCATGGGTGTGAACGGAAACACCCATTCGTAACCCTACATACCTGGGTTTCCAAGTTATTCAATGCCCAATAGGGGATTGATAGGGAAAAGCTTGAATTTAAGCTTGATCTCTCTAGAATTCTCTTAGTATGTATGCATGGGAATGATCTATGCAATAGAGACTTAACCCATCTTAAAAGGCTCAAAATAATACAAAAAATGACGTAGTTTAGGCTTTAGGAACTTAGGAATGATGAAAAGACCTCATTAATTTCGCCGAAAATAACTGTCAGGTGGTCCTAACGAACGACCTAACGACTCGTCCTCACAGGCCACAACTCATTTGGTCGATCGTCAAGTACACTGCCTTACCTTGTCCCCTGGGCTCATAACGAGTCACTTCATGACTCGTACGGGGTGACCACCACTCGTGGTCACCACTCTTTAAGTACACTGCCCAACTTCTTCATTTCTCACTCACCTCTTCCCAAGACTCTCACCATGACTCGTTACTTCCTCCAACGAGCCGTGGTCAGCTTCCTAAGTACACTGCCAACCCAATTTCCTCTGCTCATTTTCCTTGTCCATGGTTGACTCCACGAGTCGTGAGGACTGAACACGACTCGTGGTCAAGCCCGTGGTGACTTAAATTCCCATCTTCCAAACTATCCCCCAATCCCTCACGGCGAGTCACCCTACAACTAGTGGTCCATCCTCACAGGTCATAGAATGACTCGTTCTGTGACCTGCTGCAAAATTTCAGTTTTCCCCATTTGAACTCCCGGGTCTGATCCTTGGGCACACAGGGTATAACAATATCTCCCCCTTAGGAACATTCGTCCTTGAATGTTGGAGAACACATAGAAAAGAAGAAATATGCAATTATCACTATCAAATACTGATCATTTAAAATGTAAACTGACGAAATGACTACTTCTGATTCAAAATATACAGTTGATGTGAATTCGCAAATCACAGACACACCCATATACATAAAAGAAACTTGCATGCATGAACTGAACATGAAACTAAATAGAGTTTTAGGTCAAAACTTATACCTCAAGCTGACATTGAGCCGATATAAAATAAATGTGGGTATCTAGCCATCATATCTGTTTCGGCTTCCCATGTTGCTCCTTCGACATGTTGATTCCTCCATAACACTTTAACTAAAGCTACTTCTTTGTTCCGTAGCCTTCGAACCTGTCGATCTAATATTTTCACCGGAACCTCCTCATAGTTAAGGCTATCCTTTACACCAATGTTGTCCATAAGAACAACCAAAGTTGGATCTCCCAAACATTTCTTAGAAGCGATACATGAAACATAAGATGCACGGAAGATAACTCTGAGGGCAAGTCCAACTCATATGCTACCTTACCAACTCTTCTCATAATCCAGTATGGATCAACATAGCGGGGACTGAGCTTTCCTTTCTTTCCAAACCGCATGATTCCCTTCATGGGAGATACCTTCCGAAATACCTAATCGTCCACCTCAAACTCCAACTCTCTCCTCCTCACATCAGCATATGAATTTTGACAACTCTGAACGATTTTCAGCTTTTCCCTTATCAACTGAACCTTCACCATAGCCTCATGAACCGAATTTGGACTTATCACAGCTGTCTCACCAACCTCAAACCATCCGACGGGCTATCTACACCTCTTCCCATAGAGAGACTCGAATGCTGCCATTTGGATACTAGAGTGATAGTTGTTATTGTAAGCAAACTTGATCAAGGGCAAGTGATCATCCCAACTACCTTTAAAGTCCATCACGCAAGCTCTCAACATGTCTTTGAGAGTTTGGATTGTCCGCTTGACCATCCATTTGAGGATGAAATGTTGTGCTGAGTTTAACCTGAGTCCCAAGCCCTTTTTGAAATGACTACCAAAACTGAGAGGTAAATTAAGTACCTCAGTCTAAAATAATGGACAAGCGCACTCCAGGTAATCGAACCAACTCCCGAATATACAGTTTGGAATAATCATCAACTAAATTTGTGGTTTTGATCGGTAGAAAGTGTGCAGCCTTGGTCAACCTGTCTACCACCACCCATATAGAATCATACTATCGGCGAGTACGAGGTAGGCCTGTAATGAAATCCATATTAATCTCTTCCCATTACCAAGTGGGAATGCAAATACCCTGATGTATGCCTCCCGTCCTTTGATACTCAACCTTTACTTGCTGAAAGTTCGGGCACCTGGCAACGAATTCTGCAATACCCTTCTTCATGCCATCCCACCAATAGATTTTTCGTAAATCACGATACATCTTGGTGGCACCTGGATGGATAGAATACCTGGATCCATGTGCCTCATGCAATATCTGGCCCCTCAAATTATCAACATCTGGAACACATAGATGACCCTGGCGCAGCACTCCATCTCCCCCTTGGGAGAAGACCTCCACCTTCTGACTTCGAACGGCTTCTTTCAGCTTTACCAAAATTAGATCCTCATCTTTTCTATTTTCATACCACTCACTAAGGACGATTCTGACCCGCTTTGCACAACAACACTGCCATCGGTCGAGTCGACCAATCTAACTCCCAACCTTACAAGTCGATGGACATCTCTCACCGGCTCCTTCTTTTCCTCATCCACATCAGACACACTCTCCATACAGAGCCTACTAAGTGAATCCGCTGCCACATTAGCCTTACCCGGATGGTAAAGGACACTCATATAATAGTCCTTGAGTAGCTCCAACTACCTCCTTTGCCGAAGATTGAGGTCTTTCTGCGTGAACACATATTGCAAGCTCTTGTATATAAGGATGTCGTCAGTGAACATAATCACGAACATGTCTAGATACAGCTTGAAAACCCTATTCATCAAGTCCATAAAAGCTGCAGGAGCCTTGGTAAATCCAAAAGACATAACTACAAACTCATAATGGCCATACCGCGTCCTAAAGGCTGTCTTCGGGATATCACTCTCCCGAACTCGGAGTTGATGATACCCGGACCTGAGATCTTTCTTTGAGAAATACTTGGAACCCTAATGCTGGTCAAACAAATCATTGATCCTGGGCAAAGGATACCTATTCTTAATAGTGACCTTGTTCAACTGTCGATAGACAATGCACATCCGAAGCAAACCATCCTTCTTCCAGACAAATAACACTGGTGCACCCCATGGATACTTGATCGGTCTTATAAAGCCCTTATCTAATAGGTCCTTCAACTAATCCTTCAACTCCTTTAGCTCAACTGGAGCCATCCTGTAAGGAGGAATAGATATAGGCTGCGTATCAGGTAGAAGGTCAATAACAAAATCAATCTCCCGCTCGGGAGGAACACTTGGAAAATCATCAGGAAAGACCTCTGGATACTCACGCACCACCGAAACTGACTGGATATTCAAGGTCTCGGACTCAACATCCTTAACACGAACTACCCTTCCACTCGAAAACTGATTCACACAGAAAATAAAATTCCACCACACGAGTTCTACAATTTACAGAAGCATAACACGCATACAACCAGTCCATGCCAAGAATAATATCAAAATCAGTCATGGTCAACTCTACAAGGTCTGCGGAGGTGACTTTATGCAATATAGTGACTGGGCATCCTCTGTACACCCTCCTAGATACAACCGAGTCACTGACAGGAGTAGAAACCGAAAATGGTTCTGATAGAGTCTCAGAACTAACTCCAAAGCTACTAGCAATGTAAGGGGTCACAACAGACAAGGTATCTCCCGGACCTAACAAAGCATAAACATCAATATTAAAAACATGCAACATACCAGTGACCACATCTGGGGAGACCTCCTGCTCCTGATGGAGTGCTAAAGCATAAAAACTATTTTGACGCTAACCACCTGATCTTGGGCATAAGTAAGTACCCAAGTGCTATTTTATAACTTGATTTAGTCATGTTTGTCTAATTATACACTTACTTTCTCATGTGATTTTATGTAAATTTGGGTATGTACTAACCAATATGATTAGTCCTTGTTTTGTAGGTGTAAAAAGCATTTGAGGGGATAAATAATGATAGGTGAAGTGAAGGAATGGATTTGGAAGAAAATTGCAAAAATCGGCAAGGAAGCATGCCATGGCAAGGCTGGCCGCACCAGGCAGCGTGCCACGCTGTGCGTGCGCCGCGCCCAGCGTCGTGCCATGCAGATGTCAGGCGCGAGAGAAGGAAGCAACTCCAGGGTGCCTGCGTGCCAGTGAAGTGCCACGCTGGGCAATTGATGAGCCCGCAAGTGTACGGGTCGTACAAGTAATATAGTGGCTCTTTTTAAGAACCGGAATGTCGAACCCAAAAGGACTGGACTGCGGGGTAAAACC
>JACEIK010006804.1:31106-84522 GCA_018107945.1 Datura stramonium | reverse complement strand
GCATATTCCACGACTTGTACCATAACCCGTAACTCCATCCTATGAGTCGTACCATTACCCATACAATCATTCACCTGATAACTCCAAAGACTTGCTACGACTCCTTGCCATGGGTCATACCAACATTGTACGACTCATAGTGGGGACTCATGTTGGGAAACAACTGCTATGATCAGGACCACGGGTCTTCCTACGTCCCGTATTACCAACCTATGACTCGTATGTTGAGTCGTAATGAGGCAATTATGTAGATTTTTTTGCCGAGCACATTCCAAATCCTTATTTTAATCTTGAGAACTTTTGGGGTGTTATAGGATATTACATTCCTATTTCCTTTTTCTCCTTTCGTTGGCTCTTCGAGGAGGCATTTTCTGCAAATGTGTATAGCACGAGTTAGAAGAATAGAGAGAGTTGAACTTCATCAAATAATATAGAAGATGGAAGAAGGGAAGTTCCCTAAAATGTCTTGTAGCCTCTTCTTCGTAAGTGTGGCATGCTTCACACCCATGAAAAAAACTCTACTTAACGCAAATTTTAGACTCTCTAGGATACTTCTAAACCTGGTGCTCTAATACCAAGTTTGTCACAACCCGAGCATATATCCCGGACAACATGGAACCTAGAACCATGAATGGCTCCAAGCTAACCCATGCCACATGCATAACATAAGCATACGAATAAAGCATAAATCTAAACATAATATAAGGAATAAGTGAAAGTCTAAGATATCATAAAGCGTCAAAACTGAGATGACAATTCAAATAGATAAATATCTATAAATCAAGTCTGAAAAGCCTTTAAAACGTAAGATGAGATGAAGTGAAAAAAACCCCAAGTAGCTCCACTAAGTTTGGAAAATGAAATAACATGAAAAGACTTGAATCAAAATTGACATCCTTGGATGATGAGAACTCACCAAGACTAAGCTCAGTCTGAAGAAAGATCGGATCTAGTGGTGGAGCTAAGACTAATCACCTGAACTATATCATGTAGTAAAAAAGTATGCTATTTGTACAGTGAATGTACAAAGTATGTAGGATAAGTAGAACAAGAAAGTAAGTAAAACATTCTAAACATCATGATCGTGAGGTAGTCATAACACATGAATTGTTCATCATAAGCTGAAGAATAATGATCCAAGGTTTTGAACGCAAAATCATAATGCTTAATAGGTTTGAAATCATAATTAAAACTCATATACTGATCAATAGGTCAAAATACTATAAAACATGATATCATAAATCCTGAATATGAACAACATGAAACATGACGAACAACGAAAGGTTCTCATAATCAACATACTCTAAGTGAGCATGATGGACCCGGCTTGTTGATGAAGGGCATATTTATGCACTTCATAAACATATTTTTACCAATACTTTACTATGTTTCAAGAATAAATTATGTGTGTTTGCATGTGATTATGTTATATATTTGTGAAATTAACTAACACACGTGATGAGATGTTTTTAGGGCTTAAAATGATGAATTTGAATGTGTTTGAGGCCTTTGGAATACATGTAAAGAAGTTGGAATGAATAATGCGAAGAGCAAAGCTTAAAGTGACCAACTTCACGAGGATGGCACAAGTCGGGCGAGGCAGCCTTGTCCCAGCACTGCAGCAGGCGGGCAGCAGCTCCATCCCAACGCCATGGCACATGCGAGGAAACAATATTTCTGCCGCAACAGTCGTGCTACGCGGCACTTGAGCCCGTGAGATGGAAGGTGTGAGGCAGCTTCCTTCTAGGCGCGTTGGCATGTGCCAAGCGACACTAAATGCGGCAATGAGGTAAGCCGACGCGACAAAGCTTGCAAAACGGAAAAAAGTGGATTTCCTACTTAAATTAGGAAAAGGAACATCAAGTCCAAGTCAAATTCAACAAGGAGCAAGGAAAACATAAATCTACTATAAATACCCATTTATTTTCATGTAATAGCTATCAAGTTTGGAATGAAGTGTTAAATCAAGCTTAAGTTCTAAGTATACACACAATTGAGAAGTTTTTGGGAGAAGTCTTACACCTAGTTTTTGCGAGTTAGTTTTATTTTGAGATACGATTGTAAAGTTGTTGTTCCGAATTTTCATAAATCAAGTGACTTCCTATCATCGTTGTAAGTATTAATTTTTTCTTTTTATTTATGAATTTTATTAATTCTACTTATAAACATGATAGGTTAAAACCACCACAACTAAGGTTGTGGGATCCATGACAAATTAACACACATAGGTAAAATACTTATGATTCTCCAATGGAGTTTATGCATGTATTATTTCTTCCTTCGTTTTTTAATTGATTTAATGATTGCAAATGTTAACTTGCCTTATTCTTACTTACCTCAAGGAGGTAGTGAATGGGAAAAGGAATTAACAACTGATATTTGAGGCTATCAACCCTCATCTATAGCTTGAACTTTTCCTAGGATATCTAATCCGATATTAAGGGTAAGGGTCAACTAATGAACACCTATATATGGACCAAGTTGCGTGGTAAAATCATCTAGATAGGGGACCAACCATTTAGGTGCACCTAACTTACCAATATTATGCTAAGCACCTAATAGATAACTAGTATAAAATGCCTCGTGGTTATGAAGTCACGGGGGAACACTTACCCTAGTTAGTTGCATTAATTTGGAGACAACAAACAATTTCTCAACATTGTTATTTATTATTTCTACAAATTTCCCTCTAGGGAAATAATAACCAAAAGCTTAAGCTCTAAGATTCTTCTATATTCTTCCATATTTCCCGTTAGGGATTGACCCCAACCTCTAGTTAGGGAATTATTATTGATAACGTCCGCTTCATACTTTGGTAGGAGGTACTGATTTGAGCGTTATCGTGCATCGCCATCAGTCGGGGAATATGGCTTAGGATTGCTTGTGTTTAAGTTTTAGTTTTTATTTCTTTTTTTGTTTTTCTTTATTTTCTAACGTTGCATGTGGCGCGTGGTAAAACAAGCAACAATATGTGACCACCTGCTCAACACGTATCTTGATGAAGTCTAAGTAATCAAGATACCCGTGTCATTCCATGACGCAATCGCGTTACTTGGAGGCAACCCAAGATAAATTTTTCGTTCATTTTTACGGTTTGTGCTCCTAAGTGTGCAGGTGATAGTCATAATTTTCAATAAAGATTGAGTTTAAACATTTAAAATGAAGAGCAAGAGGTCAAGTGAGTTCTTCTTTCACTCTACTACTTTATGCTTATGTGTTTTAGCACTAAGGACAATGCAACTAATTAAGTGTGGGGTGGGAGAAGTGAACTTCATATTACCATGCATTCCTTGATTGTTAAATCTCCACGTGGTAGGCCATTTTTAAACCATCTTGAGCCAATGTGTGAGAAATTATTTTTGATATACTCCATGCTTATAAATTGATGTCTAGAACTTGGCCAAGTATGTGTGCAAAGCTAAATATGAATGACGTATTTAGGAAGTGATATACGCGTTTGATAGCCTTATTTTTATCCTATTTCCACTACCTCGACAGTCTATCCTAGTTAGCCATGCTGAGCCTAGCCTATTCTTTTGATAGCCATATTATAAGCTTGAATCCCTTTTTGTTCTATTGACTTATATTTGATCCAAATGACTCCTAGATCACTTTAATGAAAATTTTTTGTAGGAAAGGAGCATAATTGGAGAAGTGAAGGAAAACTTAAAAGTGTGGTGAATTGGAAGAAAAGAAAAAGGTGAAATTTTGTAAATAAGGAGGGTGAGTTTTAGTGGGAAAACAAAAAGAAGAAAGATCTTTGAAAAATTGAAGATGAAAAAATGTGTGAATAAGCTCATTGTTGAAAGAAAAATCCCCACTAGTCACCTAAGTTGAAAAATTGTTAAATAAAAGGAGGTATAAGGAGAGAATTTGGAAATTCAGGATAGTGCTAAAAAATCAAAGAGTTGTGAAATATTAAAGTGCTTGGAGAGATTAGTCACTATATTGGCCAAATAGTTCCTACCCATCCCTTAGCCTACATTACAACTAAATTAAAGTCCTAATTGATCCTTGATTCATAATTCTATATTAGCGAGTATTACACTAAGGGCAAGCCTATGGATCGCCGTGTTGCATGTATTGAGTTCGGAGAGTGAGTGGCTTGTTATATTTATGTCCAAGTTAATCTTATTCTATATCTTGTGTGAGAACGAGAATCTCTCCAAATTGTGAGGGGCACATTGGTAAGACTTTTGGTTTAATCTGATTGCTAAATACATATAATTCATGTTGGCCCAAAATATCTCATGATGAGTTAGTTTTCAAAAGCTAAGTGATTTCGAACTTAGACATCTAATGTTTAACCTATGCATGTGATTGAATTGTTTGAGCTTCATGATCCTAAGTGTAAGTAGACTTGTTCGTAGGATGAATTTTATGCTTAAATATGAGAAGGAAAGTAGTAGATTGTTCGAGGATGAACAATAGTTTAAGTGTGGGGGTGTTGATGAAGGGCATATTTGTGCACTTCATGTACATATTTTTACCCATACTTTACTATGTTTCGAGAAGAAATTATGTGTGTTTTCATGTGATTATGTTATATATTTGTGAATTTAACTAACACACGTGATGAGATGTTTTTAGGGCTTAAAATGATGAAATTGAATATGTTTGAGGCCTTTGGAATACATGTAAAGAAGTTGGAATGAATAATGCAAGAAAGTTAAAAGTGACCAACCGCACGAGGATGGCACAAAGCCGGCACAAGGCGCCCTTTGTCCCACACAAGAAGAAGCGCGCGTAAGCCCATCCCAAGGCCATGGCACACGTGAGGCAACAATATTTCGCGCAACAAATGTGCTACACCCAAGACTTGAGCCCGTGGAGACGGAAGGCGCGAGGCGCTCTTCCTTCTAGGCGCGTGGGCATGCGCCAAGCGGCACTAAACGCGACAATGAGGTAAGTCGACGTTGTGCCAGCGCTTCCAAAACGTGGAAAAAGTGGATTTCCTACTTAAATAGGGAAAAGGAACATCATTCAAGTCAAATTCAACAAGGAGCAAGGAAAGACATTAAACTACTATAAATACCCATTTATTTTCATGTAATAACTATCAAGTTTGGAATGAAGTTTTAAATCAAGCTTTAAGTATCCTAAGTATACACACAATTGAGAAGTTTTTAGAGAGAAGTCTTACAATCTAGTTTTGCGAGTTTTGATAATGACAGAAGTCGCTTCTTCAATTTTCATAAATCAAGTGAATTCTTCCTATCATCGCAGCATATTATTTTCTTTTATTTGTATGAATTTATTACTTATTTATGAACATGACATAGACAAAGCAACATATCTGTAATAAGGAATTCATACAATTTAATGCGCATAAAATATTTATTGATTTTTTGAACGAGTTTTATGCATGTGCTATTTCTTCACTTCGTTTTAATTAATAATAAGAAAACGTTGAAACTTTCCTGTTCTACTTTACTCAGCTGGGTATATAGTATGAACAGTGGTAGACATCAGACTTGATGTTGTTAATAACCCTGGGTTGGTCAACTTGATCAAAGGGATGCTAACCTATTAAGCGGTAACAACTAACGAACACCCGTATACCTTAATTCAAGCTGTACGGTTAAAATCATCTAGATAGGGACCAACCATTTAGGTGAACCTAACTTACCAATATTGCATGCTAAGCACCTGAATAGATCACTAGTATAAAACGCCTTGTGGTTATGAAGTCATGGGGAACACTTACCCTAGTTAGTTGCATTAATTCTGGAAACAACAAACAATTTATCAACATTGTTATTTATTATTTTTACAAATTTCCTAGGAAATAATTAATTGAAAAGCTACACCAAAGATTCTTCATATCCTTCCATGTTCCCCGGTGGGGGATCGACCCCAACCTCATAGTTGGGTTATTTATTGACAATGTTCTGGCTTCATACTTCTGGGTAGAAGGTAATGGTTTCAGTCACCTCGTATACTCCCCGGCTGGGCTCCGGGAGGGTTTCGTACCTTTACCAAGGATAAGAACTATGAAGGCGTGTGTAACACCACGAAACTTTTTAGACCAAACTCGACCTTACAAGAAAATCCAAAAACTTTGCAAAGCTGTTTTAGAGCGGGAGACAAGTAGCCGTGGTCGCCTCCAATGACTCGGTCGTGTCGGGCCGTGGTCAACCCCGTTGTCCTTCGAGAACCAATCCGGACACGGAACAACTCGTTGCGAGGAATAACCAATATCCTATCATTCGTTGTTCCCCAGATTAGAAATCCTTCTTCCAGGACCCCATGACTCAACCAACAAGTCCTCGTTCGATACATCGACTCTTCGTGGTGTGAGTCATTGGCTTCGAGACCCAGAACCCTCTTCTCAAGGGACACGTAGTGGCAAAAGAACGACGATTTTCCCACTCAATGAGTCATCGTGGACCACCCATCATGCCACAAGCTAGGGATTTAATAATTTTCCTAGTGAAGAGTTAACGACCAGACACAATGACCCATCGGGGTCCACCAACGAGTCGTTGTGTGACCCGTCACAAACCTACAAAGTTTTCCATTCGGCGATCACTCGGGAGAACCAACGACTGTTGGTTCATCCAACGAATCGGGTTCTCCCGTTGCAAAACTGAAGGGAGCCTAGAACCCAAGAAGTTAGGCTAATGACTGGTCCAACCGAGTCATGGTCTCAACCAACAACTCGCTGAGCGACCCATCGGGTCCCTCGTCGAATTATTTTCCGTGTCTTTCCCCTCGGCGATATTTTCGTAATCTCTCACCTTTTTAATCCCTAAACTACGTCATTTTAAGCATATTTTCGTGAGAACTTAGAGGTTAAATGGTTCTCCTCCCTCATTCTCCACTTAGACTTTCGAAGAACGTTCGTAGAACTTTGCATCTTTTCTCTAATCAAGAACCGGGGCTCTTTGTCGCTGCATAAATTCAAGCTTTTTCTCAAGGGATTTCTTTATCCGTGTTTGTGGAATTTCACAAGGGAATTGTTCTTCCCCCGTGTCCCCAAACCCTTCTCTAATTCTTCCTATCAATTACAAACAGGATTCAAAATGTAGAAAATTTTCGCATAAAATCCTTTAAATTTCAAGTGAAATATTATTCATGATGTTAGCTGCATTATTATCCCCAATTTCTACATATTTTGTGGAACTAGTATCTAGTAGAATGATTTAAACTCTAGTTCTCGCCCGCAAATTAGAATTTTGCATGTTGGACTAGTTTTCCTGTGGCATGATTCTATTAGTTTGATTCCATATTGTTAGTATATGTTGATATCTCGCCGATGCATGCTAGTCTAGTCTCACTGCATCTATTAACTCGGTTGTCCGTAAATGTCACCGGGATCGCTTGACTACGCACATTTCTTGAGGTGTCGTTGGTGCTCCCGTGATCCATCCGTTACACCCTCGTAAATTCTCGATATCTAGATGTCCCATTCGCATGTTGGTTAAGAGATTTTGATGCCATACATGCTAGGAAAAGCCCTAGACCGGATAAGAGATTCATCGAACCACGAAGGAGCCTAGGCGTGAGCCCCTCCGCGCATGGCAACGTGCCATAGGAGGGGAGGCTCTCCGCGTCGTGTCGGGTGGTCACTCTGGCGCCCGTCTGTGCTCAGTATAAAAGCCTCCAACTTTAGTTTAAATGTTATATTTCATATAATTTCCGTGAGAAGTCGAGGGACCAGATAGGACGAAGATTCCATTGAAATTTCCTTTCGATTACGCTCGTCAAATGTGGTCCAAAGTCAAATTAACTCGTATACCGAGGTATTAAGCAAGAAGGAGCATTCCTACGCATTCTAGTTTTGTCAAATTTGGCCGGCGAATCGTCATGCTACGTGAGCTAAGGTAAGTGGAATTGCTCCAAATTAGTGTCAATATACTCCTAGCCCTAAAGTGAGTACTTCTCTTCCTTCGACTTTCGAGAAATAACAAGTTTTCGACCGTTTTTCGATAAGCCAAAGTTTGGGCTATATATATTTGGTTCAAGAATATTAGTGTATTTAGTTCTACTTGACCTATGAATGAAGTTGGGAGAAATAGCAGGCATCGACCGAGCTACGCTAGTTAGTCAGAAATCCAAAGCGAAGGTATGTAAAGATAATTTCTTCTAAGTAGTTAGTAATCCAAAAGATAGCAAATAGTGTGAACTATAGAAGAAAGAATTTAAGTCGAGAATTGATTCCGCAAACATGAATCTAGCAAGCATGTTTTTATAATATATATGATATATTCGAACAAAAGTTAGTAAAGCAATATCGTACAGCCGATGATATCTCAAAAATAAGATAGCTCGGCATGAGAACCGCTTAATGTGCAAAGAGTTCACGTTAAATCGAATACGATAGCAGTTTCGCATCAAACATGCTTTCTATACGTGATAATTATTTGTTGAGACTGTTGTGCTATGAGGACATCCTAGAGTGTCCTCGCCGCTCCTAGGTTAATAGTTGTGTCAACTCGCCCGCCGGAGGGTGAGGATACGTCACTCCAAGGAGTGGCATGCCATCCGCAATAGATCTAAGACGCGATGCGCATTCCCCCATATCAAAGCCGATCAACATGAACACACACCAGTCCAGTGACTGCGCCAGGGGCGTGACATGCATACGCATACGGCTATTATTATAGTTTACAAGGCAGAGTCCTCCGCATCTGCATACGCTAGCCGGAGGCCATAGCCCGAGCCGCGTAATCTGGTGGGGCCTGCAGAGTTTCGTAGTTAGTATATTTAAAGTGAGTGATTTATTTTTGGATGGTTTTCAATCTCTGGGTAGGTATATAGATTGTGTGTTGGCTGGAACCTTCCGGCTTATGGGGTCCGGTATAGTCCTTGTTTGTTATATATATGTATGTACTTGATATCTAATAGCCGATGATGCAGGCTCGCTATGACGGCTGCATGCTCCTACCTTACTCGCACGTATAAGCTTGTTTCGTATTTCATCACCCGTACTTTTAGATACTTCCTAATCGGTTCAAAATTTCTAATTATGTTGCTTATATTCAGTTATGTTCAAGCTTTGCTTTGCATACTCTAAGATCGCGGGTACCGATGCTCTGCTTTGGGGCGCAAAGATTACTTTGCCCGTGTACCTATGTGACGGCGGTCCATCCTCGTGATCCTAGCTAGCGCAGGGAGTCATCGCCCGTCATCCCGAGCTTTATATTCAAGGGTTTACATCATTTTCTTTATTGTATAGCACGGGTAGGCTCCGGGGCCCCTCCCGACCATCTTATCGCATTCTTAAAGGCTTCGTGCATTGTGTATATATCCTCGTGGTTAGTCAGGCTCATTGTATGTGGGCTGCATGTATAAGTTTAGTCAGTGCTTAGTATTGTTGTTGTTATGTTGGCCGGTGGGGCCGTATACAAGAGTTAGTAGTGACTCCACACGTAGTCGGTTCTCAAACATTTGTTATATCGGGATCTAGAGATAACTAGACAAAGATGGTGGCCTTGTCTACCGCATAGGTTTCCCTATACGAATGTGATTCCGGTTACCGATGTGTTATAGTATTGTGTGGCTATAGGCCCAGCTTCACGAGGCATATTTACACTGCTATACAGCCGCTAATTTCTGTGAAATAGAGTTAGAGCCGCCGCTGTGCACCGAGCAAGGCTCGCAGTCTAGCAGTTCGTATCCCACAGGCACCAAAGCGCAATACGCCCTGGGCGCGGCGGGATGTGACAAACTTGCATCGAGCGTCGTGTCCCAAGGAGTTCGCAAGCCGTGCTGGGTAGAGTCTTGTCTATGGATGTGTTGTGCACCACATACTATAGGCAGAGGCCGCAAGACATAATAGGATTGTTACTCTTTTCTTCATATTCGCCGTGCCATAGAAATAAAGACAAAGATAGGGTCGAAGCCCTTAAAACTTATCATATTCTTTGTCACGTATAAAAATGGCGCATCAACACACCGCCATTGTGTAGAAGGTTGGATACTGCAGCCAGAGAAGGCACCAGGATGCCTCGCCTTCATTTAGAATCGCCCCGATTCGAGGGCGACATGCAGGCATCATCACAGCTCTCTCGCCAGCCCCCATCTCACCAGAGCCATTCTAACTAATACCGCTCCGATAGCTCCCCGTACCTTCACCATCCCACTGTAAACAGGCATAGCTTGTTATGTTGGCACAAAGATGGCCACTCAAGCAAGCCGGGCCAAGGCCACCTATAATGCCAGAGCCATCGTGTGGATCTGGCAAGCTGAGGGTCGTGAATTTTTGGCATTGGGGTCCCCATAGCTCATGATCGTGGCATATTTATATGCCAAATCGATACTCAAATGCATAGCTTTTGCCTTGTTTATCCAACAATGTGTGTACATTCTCATGTAAATTGTATGGAAGTGTGATTTATATTAACCAACATGATTAGCGTTGTTCGGTGAAAACATACTTTTTATGGAGTTAAGATACATGTTTGGGAGAACGGAGACGGACTCTGGAACGCAAGGAAGCTGTGGTGTGGAAGCAAAGAGTCCATGGTTCGCGATGGAGCCGTGTGAGATAAAGCCATCGATGCACTGTCCTGGGAGATATAACCAAGAAATTCCAGAGAGGGTTCGCGAATGTGCCGTGGCACGTTGGAATTAATTTCCCCTGCATCTTGACATTCCGCGAGGGTCCGCGGACAGACCGTGGCACGCCGGGCATGCCTGCATGTCGTGTCACGTTGGGTGCAATTACCTCGGCGGCCAATTTCCGAAAGCCTCCATGAACACCATGCTCACGGGAGGCGGTTCGTGATGCACTCCGTGACACGTTGCTTGTTATTCCGAGAAAAATTATCCCTAGTATAAATAGAACACTTAGGTTCATTTTTAATTATTCTCACTTGGTATAAAGAACTAAGTTAAAAGTGCGCTTGTGAGGACGAAAATTCTTAGGGTTTTCTCTATCCCTTTCTTCTTTCTTTTTAATTGTTTGCATGATTTCCATTTCATTTAATGATGCTCAATCCATGAACAAGTTGCCAAACCTTTCTTGTTTGAGGTTATGAACCATTGTATTGAAATGTACTAAGGATTATCCGTTGACCATCTTTTCTTCATGGTTGTTCTTATTAATTTTGTTCTTACTTGTATTTAATATCCGGCCAATGTTAATGTAAATCCAAAAAGTCCTAAGCCACCCGAGAGGGCAAGAAACTGGAAAGTTGTGAATTAATAGGATATGATCTTTTCGTGGTTTGGGAAAATTGGGAATTGATTTACCTTCAGGATAGAAATATACCCGAAAGTCGTATTAGTCAAGTGTGGAATCGGTTTTGTATGGCTAGAACATGAATTTCTTCTCTATCACAAAGAAATGTAGGTGGAAGGCCCATGATTCTGTTGGGTTAAATACGAGTTTAAATCACAGGCATAAGTTCGACTAGCAACCTGAGAAAAGATAAACCATGTATATCGATAATTGATTTCTTTACATGTTTGCTCTGTACCAAAGATGCTCACATTCATAGTTCGCATCATTGTATAAATATCTTACTTTAGTATAAAAAGTTTCCAAAATATAAAAACTTTTCTACACCGTTGTCTTCATTATTAGAGTTATAGTAAACCGAATACCGAAAAGGTTTACCCCGTAGTCCGGGCCCCCGTGGGTTCGACATTCCTGCTTCTAAAAAGGGCCACTATATTACTTGTACAACCCGCATACACTTATGCTCAATGCTTTTGGCGCCGCTGTCTGGGACGTGCAATTGGTGAAATTTTAATTTTCTTAAAAGTGTGGACAACTTGGTCTTAGCCTCGTATTTTGGTGTGATACCGTATTTTGTTGAACACTCGGTAAAAGAGACAAAGGCTCGTGGATCCATCCTGAGCCATAAAGACAATTCCATCGCCACCGTATATAAGCTTTAGAAGAAAATTGCATTGCTCGCACAAAACCATTATGGAGCAAACTAATGTAATCCACCACCGTATGCGTATTAGTGCCCGGAGGAAATGGCGCTCAAAGCCGGTCCGGGCGATGTGGCAATCCCACATGCTAGTAATGTCACATCTAGCATCCGCAAAACCTGAGCCAGAGGGAGGTTCGAGCTAAACGTAACATGGTGCAATTGCCGCAATGCTGGCAAGCCACAGTCTCCTCACGAGGATCCACAACAACATCTTCAAACCTTTTTGGAGATAAGTGACACTTACATCCGCCGGGAGTGTCAACGTATTACGTTAGGCTTACACTGCTCCCATTTTCACCTGGGAAAGCCAAGAGCAAGGCCGAAAGCCGAGCCACCAAAACTCTATAACCACACGGGATGATCTAGCAAAGAAGTTCTTGATCCGATTCTTCCTTCCTAGGAAATGCCAAGACTTAGAAGTCAAATTCTAAGTTTCAAACAAAGAGAAGGAGAGAATCTATCAAGCTTGGGAGAGATTCAAATCATCAAGATTCTGCCCTCATCACCATCAATCTCAATGAGCGCCGCACATCTTTATGGGGAGGGTTTGGAACCCCACACAAAAATTTGCCGATTCGGCACTGGGGACAAGATGAAAGACCTACGAGAGCTTTATACTTTGCTTAATCGTAGCTTCGCAGTGGAAATCCTGAGTGGAATGCTGACTCTTCGCGGGGAGGAGCAAGGAAAGCAAACCGAGTCTTGGAAGCGGGATGGGCTTACGCCACGCTACGTATAGTCGTCTGGTAAAATCAACTAAACACCCACTTCGGCAACATGAACTTGAGTCAGCCTCCTCAAGCCCCGTGAAATGCAAAAGCATTGGTGTGAAGTGTGCGGAGCAATGAACACTACCAGTGTTGCGGAGCAAATCTAGACTCTCATGAACCTTTGTCTGCACGCACAAAGCGGAACAATCACCAATGCATGGAACAATGCACCCACCGAGGAATCACCCACTCGGGTAGCAACAACCACACTCAGGCGTAGGTTCGAGTCGTGGTATGTAGGAATCAAGGAGGGCCACGTAACTATCGGGCCACAATATAGAAACAACAATGCCCCTCCTCCACCACCATCACCCGCCAGGAGATGTTCAAGCTGCTGATAGCTAGCCAAGCTCACCCTGTGCCGACTATGTCAAAATTGGCGCCAGGCCAAGAACAATCGCCTAGCTACCAAGGCGCTCGGAGTATCAATTGGGCAATTTGCCGGAGCCCGTAACACCAGCCTGGGAGAGACTTCCCACGACACGTAATCCCAACCCCAAGCATGTAAATGCAAGACCAGACGGTAAGGTTTGCGCCAAGGAGGTGGAACCCGAAAGACCACCTCAATGGGCCGTGTGGGGAGCGTGCTGGTAGTTTTAGAGAGGGAGCAGAATAATGAAAAGGGGGAAGCACAAGGGGATGCGAATCGTAAAGACCTCCACCCCATTCTCAACGATTAAAGAAGCACAAGGAGGAGGCGTGTTTCAAAAAGGTCATGGAGGTGCTTAAACAGGTACACATTAACTTACCTCTTGTTGATATTTTGGCAGTGGAGGCCGTGGCACTTCAAGTATATAAAGGACATCGTGGCCAACAAAAGCTGTGCTTACCGAATATGCCACTAAGTGGGTTTCCACGAGGAGTGCACTTCCCTGGGATACGTAACCGATCGCCCACGGTAAAGTTTGTAAGATTCCCGAGCTTCACAATTCAAATAACAACCTAACAAAAGTATCCGAGGTCGCATTATGTGATTTTGGGAGCGAGCATTAACTTGATGCCGACCCTGCATTGAAGAAGTTAGCTAGGGAGCTTCAGACCCACAATGCTGATCTTGCAAACATGATCGTTCCTTGGCAAGACCGCATGGTATTGTGGAGGACGAGGCAAGCTCCGCCTCCCTAATCTTCCCGTAGATTTTGTCATGTTTGATTTTTGAGCCGACGAAGTCCCATTAATTTTGGGACGGCCTTTCTTGGTGACCGGAAAAGCGCACTGGCACATGTAGTCAGGCAGCTGCCTAACTATGCGAGCACACGACAAGGTGGAGGTGTTCGATGTGTACAAGGCCACCAAGTCGACCAGGTACTCGAGGAACTCTCTAAGTGAGCGTCGACAAAGCTGCAAAAAAACCAATGGTTTCCGCTGAGTCTCCAGAAAGCATTTTCGGTGCCTCTGGACAGGTAAGCTTGACAAAGTGGAGACTGCTTTGAAAGAAACATCCACACCAAAGTGAATGAGTTTGAACCACGCCAGTCAGACGGAACTGTAATTCGCAATGGAAAACCTGTGAATAAGAGCGCAGTCCAGGAGAAAAGAAAAAGAAAGAGAAAAAGATTTTGTTTTTTTATGTATTGGTGTAAATACAAAGAAATATTTGTGTCTTTCAAACCTTGAATTTGTCCATTTTTTGCTGTAAGATATATTACAAAGTTGATCTGAGGAAAATGCAAAAGGAATGCAAAGAGAAAAATGAGGTAAAAAATATTATGGCAAAACAAGGGGTGATGGCTCCGTGTCACTGAGCAAAGGCCCGCTGCTACCCTCCATGACATGTTAGGCAAGAAAAATCCTGGAATTTGCAAATCTAATGCCCATAAGAGGCCCTGTGGTCACTTGACAGGTGCTCACTCCTCCTGCACACGCAGAGTTGTTAATCAAGGCCGTCACACCGGTCACGGCGACCCAAAATCCCACTTTTAACCCCAAATCCCCTCATTTTTCTCATTTTCTCACATCCACCGCGACAAACCTCCCAAAATCCCCTCCCCTCAATGTGTCACTACTTCCTGTGTATAATTTCTCGCCAAGTTTTCTTCTGCTCTTCAATTACAAGGTACGGCTCATCACTTCTATCTCAATTCTTGGTCGAATTTCTTCGATTTTTAGCATGAGGTATGAGTAAACCATAGCCTAGGTAGAAATTGAACTTGAATTCATTCAAGTATTGTTAATTTATGTTCGTAATATCCTTGTAATGGTATGAATCGATAAAAACATGTGCTTGGATCGAATTTGTGGAAAATTATAGCTGTGGTTGGAATTGAACATGAAATTGTGAAAACTTGCGAATTGTGAATTCTTGTGGTTGTGTATATGTGGGTGAAATGAGTTAAGTTGCATTATCTCAGGTATATTTATGCGAAAGAAAAATCGATGGATTTTCGGGAGCGGGATGGTGGTATACGAGAAACTGCAGATAGCATGTTTGTATAATCGCATAGTTGCTGTGTTTTTTCTTTTCTTTCTTTCATGTGCCAAGTGCAAGGTGATGAAATGTTATCGATGGTAATGTTGGGATTAGTCAGACGAAGTCCGAGTAGTACATAGAGGTTATACTTGTCGAATTCTGTGGGAACGCACGAGGCAAATATTGTTTGTGTTTAATTGTTCTAGTTTTTCTTATTTTTTGTAAATTAGGAACAAATATGATCTTGCCAAAATGTTAAAATGAGGGCCGAAGACTAAGTGTGGGGTGGCCGAGCCAAACCCAACCTTAGTCGAAGCTAATTTTAATTTGACCGACATTGGGACTCAAGCCTATTTTCTTTGGACAGGACAATGGCAAAACAGGCAGACAATGCTGGTAAGGGCGCATCCACACGCGCCTGGAAGAAAATCCAAGCGGAGACCTGGGGAGCAAGAGTCCCAGCTGAAGACTGCCAGCTCTCCACGCGCCGCCGCCAATATGGAACAAGATGGGTGACCGAGGAAGTGAAGAAGTTGTACACCAAAGCACAAGGAGAACAAATACTTCCTCGGAGCAATTGCACTAGACCGTTGGCAACAGAGCCTCCGTATGGTACACCTGGACAGACGCCGTCTGCCGCGTCATTTTTGACGAGCCCAAGGAGTGCACTGCACTTAATTTGGGAGTTCTATGCCAACTCGGAACCCAACGTCAGAGTCACACCATCAAGAGCAGGCCGGGGATGTCACACTTGAGCCTCACCACCTCAATGCCATACCGGGGGCGCAAAACACGAATGCCCATGTACTCGGGGCGCTGAATATCACTCCACCCCATGATATCGACGCACACAGGTGGAGCTTCTGCTCACGCACGCCGGGAGCAGCACAAGGGAGAGGGGCTATCATCGACACCGCCCTATCCACGATGAACGTGGAAGCCAGATTTGGCTAAAAATTGTTTGCTCGTTTGATTCCTGGGTGCACACGACTGATGTGACCCGTGATCGTGTATTTCTGTATGCCCCGAGAAAGGGTCGAGATTAATGTAGGGCTGCGATCCGCCATGAAAGAGGGCCCTAAGCAGATCAAGGGCAATGTGCACTGTCTCTGGCGTGTCAGCCGACTACGTTCGAGGGGCCTGAGGTCGAGGAAGAGGCCCTAGACTGGCTCCGTCACGGAGCTGCCATGTCATAAATGTTACAAAGACTAAGGCACCCGACACCACTCACTAGCCGCTCACATTAGCCGAGCGACATGCTCGGGATTTACCTCGCATATGGCCCGCACAAGCCGGACGCAGATGTTCCGCCTACGCATAGGCTGAGACCTGTTAACTGGGAGATCTAGCCGTGGCAGCCGACTCATTACCCTTTTTTGGAAAAAACGCCAGGGCACTATGTCTGTGGGCCCGCCAGGGAGCCCGGATGATGATGTCCCCCACCGACGAGAGACACGGCCGCGAGGTGATTCTGACGTTGAGTCCGAGGAGGACGACGGTGGAGATTCGGACACGGGGGACGAGGCTGGGCAAAGAACTCGATGAAGAAGTGGAGTACTTTGACCGATCGTGAGCCACCACCCACCTTCGGGCTTAGGATTGTATGAACACCGGGGACAAGAAATCGATTTTAAGTGTGGGGTGAGTAGTTAGGTGGTGCCGAATTTTGTCTTGTCTTGTACATAATCGCATAACTGCTGTTCATATGTGTGAATTAATGCGACCTTGTTTTTGCAAGGTATGTTCGGTTTTGTAAATATTTTTGTCAGGAAGCCGTGTGTGCTAGCTTTAATGCCGTCAACCGTTGTGTAAATAGTTTTTGTCGAAATTATCGATATTTTTAAAAAATTCGTAACTATTTTTACTTTTGCCTCGAAGCTTGTTTTCTGCTCTTTTGCCGAGAAAATTCCCATTGAACCGAAGTCGTAAATAGTGACCGGCTCCCTATGATGGATGGATGACGACCTTAGGGAAATGTAGTCTATAGAGAAGCGCTATTTTTTAAAAATTTTTTTGTGTGTTGGTCAGACACATGCATGTTTCTACTCTATGGCTACGACATCTTGGTTGCGTGTTGTACATAATATTTATACCGCAAAGATGATTCGTAGAAAGCATGCAAATTTTTGTACATATGTGAGACACTTATGCCATAACTCGATTCTAAGGTGACGAGGCTAATATTGAATTCTCGTAATTAGCTGATTAAAGAGTCTCAGAAGTCATCTTGGCCGAGCATGTGCATCGAGTGTATAGTGAGGTTTGGGTTATTCCATGCTATTGTGGAGTGGCTAGAACTTGCCTCGTTGTGTGTACGAAACGAAATGAAGGAAGCGTAGTGTAGGAAAGGATGTAGGCGTTTCTTGTTAACCAAAAGTTTTTCTTGTTTATCCTTTTCATATCCACCTTGGAAGATTAAATCCTAGTTAGCCCATTTGAGCCTTAAATGCTATAATTTTTTTCTTCTTTTTGTCAAAAGAGTGTGAACCAAGTAACCCCTTCTTTTCATGGTCCGGTAAACCAAACCGAAGCTCTTAAGCGCTCAAGAAATATATAATTTTCCCACGCGGCAAAGGAGTGAAATGAAAAGAAAAGAAAGGAGAAAAAAAGAAAATTGATGAGAAGAAAGAAAAAAGAGTCAAGGGTGTACGTGCCAGATTTAAAGGAAATAAAGTTGTATAACTTATCTTTGTGTTTAGTCTGGTGTGTTAAAGAAATGGGTGACAAAATAAAGATGGACTTCAAGAAAAGGAGGAAGGAAGAAAATATGTCCAAACAGTGTGACGTGGGATGTATTGAAAAACCGCTTAAGGAAGCTAGTTGCTAATATTGGTTAGCCCAAGATATACCAAGTTCCATAAATTTCGACATTACAACCCCTAAAGTCCTACGTGATCTTATATTACGCATCCTTATATTAGTGGAGTAATACACTGTAGTAAGCCCATGGGTCATGACACGATGCAGTGAATTCTTTTTGGGAGAGAGAGCGAAATTGTGTGTACATGCCCCGCATGAAATGATTTGTAGGCTCACGTGATCTAAAAAGAGGAAATTCTCTTGTGATGTGAGGGCTATGCTTGACTAAAGAATGAAATTCGTGTTGATATCTTGGTCAGCTTGCATGAGTTTGCCAATATCGAGAGTCGATTCGATGTGAGGTCTAGATTTATTAAGTGTCATTGCACGATGATACTATGCATGTTTTCTTGATGATTTGTTATGAACAAAATCATTATAACCGTAAATTCTGATTGTCGAGCCAAAGTAGCCATGATGGGATATCAATTTCATGAGGTGTATGAGTATTGTTCGAGGACGAACAAGATTTAAGTGCGGGTAGGTGATCGTGGCATATTTATATGCCAAATCGATACTCAAATGCATAGCTTTTGCCTGCTTATCCAACAACGTGTGTACATTCTCACGTAAATTGTACGGAAGTGTGATTTTGTTACCAACCAACATGATTAGCGTTGTTTTGGCAGAAAACATACTTTATGGAGCAAGATACATGTTTGGAGAATGGAGATGACTCTGAACGAAAGCAAGGAAGCAAGTGGAGAAGCAAAGAATTCAAGGGGTTCGCGATGGAGCCGTGACACGCCGCATCGCGGATGCATTCGTCTGGGAGATATAAATTCAAGAAATTCCATAGAGGGTCCGCGATCGCCGTGGCACGTTGGAATTAATGATCCCAGACCTTGACATTCCAAATGTAGGGTCATGACACCGTAGCACGCCGGGCATGCCCGCGCTGTACGCCGTGCCACGTTGGGTGCAATTACCCGGGCGGCCAATTTCCGTAAAGCTCAAGCAGCAGACCGTGTCACGAGGCAAAGGTTCGCGATGCACTCCAGGACACGTTGCTTGTTATTCCTAGAAAAATTATCCCTAGTATAAATAAAATTAATTTAGGTTCATTTTTAATTATTCGACTTGGGCGGAGCAAGAACGTGGGTTGTGCAAGCCAGAGGACGAAAATTCTTAGGGTTTTCTCATCCCTTCTTCTTCTTTCTTCACTGCTTGCATGATTCCATTCATTTAATGATGTTCAATCCACAAATGAGTGGCTAAATCCCTTTCTTGCCGAGGTTATGAACTATTGTATTGAAATGTAATTGTTGATTATCTCGGTTGATTCATCTTTTTCTTCTCTATGGTTGTTCTATTAATTTCCTTGCTCTTACTACGTTAATATCCGGCCAATGTTAATGTAAACTAAAAAGTTCTATTTCACCCGAGAGGGTAAGAAACCTGAAAGTTGTGAATTAATAGGATATGATCTGTTCTTGGTTTGGGAAAATTGGGAATTGATTTACCTTCAGGATAGAAATATACCCGAAAGTCGTATTAGTCAAGTGTGGAATCGGTTTTGTATGGCTAGAACATGAATTTCTTTCTTATCACGTAAATGTAGGTGGAAGGTTCATGATTCTTAAGTCAAGTTAAATACGAGAGTTTTAATCCAGTTTGCATAAGTTGCGACTAGCAACCGGAGAAAAGATAAACCATGTATATCGATACCGATTTCTTTACATGTTCATTTTAGCCTCGCATGTTCACATTCATAGTTAGACTCAATTGTATAAATATCTTACTTTAGTATAAAAATAGTTTCCAAAATATAAAAACTTTTCTTTACACCGTTGTCTTCATTATTAGAGTTATAGTAAACCGGGACACTCGAAAAGGTTTTACCCCGTAGTCCACCTCGTGGGTTCGACATTCCGGTTCTTAAAAAGGGCCACTATATTACTTGTACAACCCCGTACACTTGCGGCCACGTCACTGTGGTCGATCGTGCGTAGGACCCCCAGATTTCCTTAGACGGGAGCGTGTGAGAATCTTTCAAGTTATGCATGTGGACACCTACGTAACCGCCGAGACGGAAGTATTCGATTGCGAGACATAGTTGTGTTATGGTACGAGAGATGGGAAAGGTCTCTAGGGAGAGATGTTGCCCCTCCGACCTGTCCAGCCTTCCTGAGGCCTTCCCGGATCGTTACTTGCCACGGAGATCCGGCAGTCTCGTGGATGGATTAGTTCCCCGCATTTGAAGCAGGGGCGAGGAGCGTACGAGAATATCCCTACAATTTGACTCCTTAGAAATTGCCATACCTAGCTTTGTGGACACCATGCCATCCAGATTCCACCGGTTTGTTATGGTCTCCAACCCATAATACATTGAGGCATGCATTTGTGCCTACATTACTAGAAGATATGGATATTTCCCCCGGCGTGTGCCTTTGCCCGTACTATTTGAGGGCCTTAGACAGTAACAGACAAGAGACAGACAATCAGAGCAAGGCACAGGATAGATCGATGAAATACGTAGGGATATTCGTAGAGGACCCAGTTCGGTTGTCGACAAGCTCCCTAGACCCCACCACAACAAGTAGAGGGGTAGATTTATTCGTCGAGGGGGCGCCGTAGTCCGGCGGCAAGCCGAATCCAGGATTCACCTCACTATGGTGGTAGAGCAGAGAAGATACACACCCCACCGGCCCTATTTGTAGTCGACCTCACATCGGAAGCTTTTAGATATGGCTCCTCAGATGTTATATACGCGGCAAAGAGGGTCACGTGATGAGAGATTGTCCCGCAGAGTGCAAGGCAAATGAGATAGCCGTGGACAGTGGATCCAATAGGCCACGTAGCCCAAGAAATTTCTAAGCAGGCGTAGGCCCGGTTCAAGCAAGTAAAAGGCCGAGGTAGGGCCCAGAGCTCGGGGTCAGTACGGCTCAAGCCGTCTATGCACTACGAGGAGACAGACCTGCAGGCGTCTCCACGTGGTGCAACGTATGATGACTATTTTCTCTGTGCCCCGCTTATGTATTGGATCGATCCAGGGTCCACTTGTCCAATGTTACCCCATTTGTGGCTCGAAAGTTCGTTGTTGCACCGTAATTGCTACGTGCCCTTCTCGCATCTACACCCATCTAAGTGACTCCATTATAGCCAGCGTAATCTCTATCTAAAGAGAGGCCGTCGATCGTCGACTACGTAGATCCGGTAGAATAAGAGATGATTTGATGCCATTATGGGTATGGATTGGTTGGTGCCGTGCTATGCCAACATAGAATGTTAGACCAAGACGGTCCGATCTCCACTTAAAGGGAGGCAAGCAAGGAGGAATCGGCAAAGACCTTCGTACACGCCCCTCGATAAAGATTCATGGCAATCATCACTTTCTCCGTGGAAGGGCAGCTGACAATCTATGCCAAAAGGTAGGCTTATTTCCTACCTTCGTGCGAGAGGAAGTTGATAGCTAAGGGATGTATTTACCACCTAGTCGTGTTCGTAGATGTTCCTGCAGTCTCCGACACTCCGCTCTGCTTCTGCGGGTGAATGAATTCCCCGACGTATTTCCGTATCTAGCCACCTGGGTATTCCCCCAAAAGGGAAATAGATTTTGCAATCGACTCTGCTAAATTTGCACACCTCGCCATCAATCCCTCCTCAGACGTATGGCCCACTCGACCAGATTTAAAGGA
Organism: Datura stramonium; assembly: GCA_018107945.1. Classification (NCBI taxonomy): domain Eukaryota; kingdom Viridiplantae; phylum Streptophyta; class Magnoliopsida; order Solanales; family Solanaceae; genus Datura; species Datura stramonium. The sequence continues at coordinate 62,954 of JACEIK010006804.1, read as the reverse complement.
GCAAATTAGTCTTTTGGGGATAAAGCCTTTATCGTGCCGAGTACTTCATCGTGGGTGCGGCAGCTCTATTTGTGAGAAAGAAGGATGGCTCGCTCCGCATGTGTGTATAGATACCTGGGCACCTCGAATAAGGTTACGCCAAGAATAAGTATCCGCTTTCCGTAATAGATGATTTGTTTGATCACATAAATAAATATTTCTCCAAGATTGACTTACGGGTCCTGATATCATTAGGTTCGAGTTCGTGAGACATTCCCAAAATAGGGCCTTCAGACCCGATATGGCCAATTTCTCAATTCCTATTTATGTCCTTTGGGTTGACGAATGCCCCAAATCAGCATTTATGGACCTCGATGAACGAAGACCTTCGGCACCATACCTGACCTGTCAGTGACGCATTTATCGATGATATTATGGTGTATTCCTCGCTCGGCGCGCACCACCGTGTCTTATCTAGATCGCTATATGCTAAGTTCTCCAAATGTGAATTCGGGCCGAACTCGCAGCTTTCTGGGCATATTGTGCCTGGAGCGTCGGGTATACGTGTTGACACAGAAAACATATAGTCAAACATGGCCTGCACCTTACCACTCGACCAAAGTCCTAGCTCGGGATACGGATACTACGTATGATTTGTTGAGGGATTCTCCACTATAGCGGCACTTCTGACTAAGTCGACGTTGCAAAACAAGAAGTTTCAATGGACGAGGTACAGGATGCATAGTTTCCAAGAATTAAAAGACGGATTAACCTCCTCTCCAGCAAGGTTAACATTACCTAGAAGGTACGTAGGGTTATTCAAAGGTAATGTGATGCACGTATTTGGTTGTTTGTGGTTGATGCAAGACAAGAAAGTGATTGCATATGCTTCTAGACAACTGGGGAAACATGAAAAGAATTATCATACCCACAACCCCTAAATGCGTGATCCACACCTTAAAGATACGCGAGACATTACTTGTATGGCGTCCATGTGGATATTTTCGCGTATCATAACAAACTCTCACGCATATCTTCACTGTAGGAGTTGAATCTCGCGATGCGTCGCCGGTTGGACTTATTGAAAGATTATGACGTGGACATTTTGTATCATCCTGAATAGCCACGTAGTAGAAGATGCTCACCGTAAACGACTAGAGTCATGATTATAGCCGAAAGGCTGTGGGAGTTGGTAAGAGAAATACATCAATTAGCCGCCCTAGCCATTCGTGTAGCGTAAACGGAGGACAACAGAGCGTTAATTCATAACACCGCAGTGTCGTCATTAGTTGTGGAGGTAAAAGAACTTAAATATGAAGATCCCGGGACCTTGTCAAGCTTAAGGACATAATTCACAAGGGATACACCGTATTTTCAAATAACCGAGGATGAAGTGCTGCGATAAAAGGGACGCCCGTGTTCTAAATATTTCAGTCTCCGCCGCCAGATTATGAATGAGGCATTACACCCGCTATTCTCTCAACCCGTGCGACGAAAATGTACCACGATATTAAGGAGATCTACTGTGGCCAAGTATGAAGAGGGAAATAGCGTAATTTGTAGCCCAATGTCCTAACTCACAAGAGGTAAAAGTTTTTAACTCCGTAAAACCGTGCGGGTTAACTCAGACATAGTTGTGCCTTTCCTTGAAATGGGAAGCAAAGAACATGGACTTTCAGAGCAGATTGACTCGCACTGCATATTTACATGATTCCATTTGGGTAATAGTTGACGCACTAACGAAATCGCCCCATTTCCGCCAAGGAAATCTACTTTCTCTCATTTAAGATTATGCCGAATTGTATATCGTGAGAAATAGTTGATTACATGGTGTTCCAAAGATTCACATTCTAAAAGAGAGCACAATTTACGTTTAGATTTTGGCAATATTTCGTAGAGGTCTCTGGGAACGCAGACACTCAGTACGCATCCACCCCATAACGTATGGACATCGTGCCGAACGCACTATTTAGACGCTCAAGGATATATGCTACTACGTGTTCTAGATTTTGGAGGTAGCTAGACTCCAGCATTTGCGCTAATTGAGTTTGTTTATAATAGCTATCACTCGCCTATCCATCTCGCCCCTCGAGGCATCCAGAAGGGAGAAATGCAGACGTTAGTTGGCTGATTTGAAGTGGGAGAGTCGGGCCACTGACAATGTGATATTATTCAACACAAGGAGAAGGTAAGCTATCGAGAATCCACAATCGCACACTGTAGCCGCTGGTAAATCATATGCCGATGTGCTGCGCAGACCCGGAATTTGATGCTGATGACTGGGTATTTCGAGTATTCGATGAAAAGGTGATGAGATTCGGTAAGAGAGGTAAACTCGTCCGAGGTTTGCTGGGCCTTATCGGGATTCGTCAAGAATAGGCCAAGTGGCATAGATGAGTTGAACTTGCCTCAAGAATTAGAACTGCTCATCCAAGCTACATATTTATATGAAGTGCATCAAGACCCATCCGTAGAAGTCTCATTCGTGATGTCTGTGTTAATAAGAGCCGTCTATGAAGAGGTTCCGCAGCCATCTTGATGGGAGCCGTATTTGTAGATCGGGAGAACCAAAGATACAGCTTCGTCAAGGTATCAGGGCATAATAGGAACCGAGAAAAGATGACCTGGGAAGCGTAGGAAGATATGAAAATCATATCCTCACTTGCTTCAAGCCTAGTAAGTCAAGAGGTATGTTAGTATTGTTATTTTATATAGTGCCTTATAGTATATGTATAAATGAGATAGTCGACTCTAGTCTTTTATGAGATGAATGTTATCAGACTGTGTGAGTACCCGTATTGGACTTTTCTCGCATTTGTGTTTTTGAGATAGTCCATATTACAGGGAAACTCTCGCCAAAATTTTACTAGAAATAAGTTGAGTAAGTTGGAGATTCTATAAATAGAAGTTTACAATCGAGGATGAATATTCTTAAGGGGGGGAGAATGTTACACCGTAAATTCTCAAAATCTGGGATGGCCCATTCGCGTGTCGTTTAAGGGTTTTTTGAATACCATACATGCGAGGAAAAGGCCCAGGGAAATGACCGGAGCAAGCAGATTCATCGAACCATCGCTTAAGGAGCGAGGCGCAGCCCCTCCGCGATGGCAACATGCCACGGGGGGAGGGCCTCCCCGTTGGCGCCGTGTCACTGAGGCCATATCCAGCCCAAGTATAAAAGCCTCCAACTTCAATTTAAATGTTATATTTCATATAATTTCCAGTTTAGGGAAAAATAGAGAGGACGAATATTCCATTGAAATTTCATTTTCTGACACATTGTCAAACGGGTCCAAACTCAAATTACCCGTATACCGAGGTATTAAGCAAAGTTAGCTGAGCATTCCTACCTGGGATTTAGTTTCATGAAATTCTCGTCGGCGAATCATCGTTCTACCGAGCGAAGGTAAGTGGAATTGCTCCAAATTAGTCTCAATATACTCCTAGACCTAAAGTGAGTATTTCTTCCTTCTGGAATTTTGAGAAATAGCGAGTTTTTGATCGTTTTTCGATAAGCTAAAGTTTGGGCTATATATATATTTAAAGTGATATTTGTTCCGTAATATCCGCGTATTTAGTTCTAATTGACCTATATATGAATGCGCTGGGAGAAATAGTAGAAGTATTGGACCGCTACGCAGCTTAGTCTGTGGAAATCCGAAGCGAAGGTATGTGCTAATTCCTTCCTAAGAAGTTAGTAATCCTAGTATAGAAAATAGAGTGAATTCTAAAAGATAGAAACCGTGGTTGAGAATTGATTCCAGTATGAATCCAACAAGTATGTTTTATGTTATTATATTAAGAGTAAAAATCAAGAAGCGCACGTATTTAAAGACATTATTTTGCATACGCTAGCTCAAGCAACGTAATCGCTTAATGCGTAAAAGAGATTCAAAATAGAATATCAAAACATGGATAGTATTTTCAGATCGAACATGGTTGCTATACGTGATTATTGTTTGTTGAGACCTATTTAGCATGAGGGCAGCCCTGGGGAGCGGTCCTCGCCGCCCGGGTTACCGCTTGTGTCGACTCATCCGCTGGGAGGTGAGGATACATCACTCCAAGGAGCGGGCATGCCATCCGAAGAGGGACGAAGACGTGAGATGCAAAGATTCTCGGTATCGTCATCACAGCGATAGCTTACCCTCGCCGAGCGCTGGGCGCCTGTGGGGCGACATGTATACGATACCCATTACATATAGCCATAAGCACAGTGAGTCCTCCGTACTCCTGCACGCTATGCTGAGGCCATAGACCGAGCCGCAAGCCCAAGCGGGCCTAGAGGTGCTCGTACTTAGTAGCGAGAGCGGAGTGATTTATTTTTGGATGGTTTTCGACCCTGGTGGTATATAGATCGAGGTGTTGGCTGGCACCTTCCGCTATGGGGGTTGGTATAGGTCCTTGTTTGTTATATGTATGTATATACTTGATATCTAATAGCCGGGACACAGTGTCGCCATGACGACAGTATGCTTCTACCTTACTTTCAAGCACGTATGTTTGCTTCGCATTTCATCGGCCCGTACTAGCCGTAAACTTCCTACCATTCGTAATTTCTATTATGTTGCTTATATCTCATGATGGTTCGCTTGCTTTGCATACTCTGCATTCAAAGGGTACCGACGCCCGTTGGGGCGCAACATTATTTTCCTTCGCAGTACCTATAGACAAGCGAGCCGATCCGCATCCTAGCTAACAGCAGTCATCGGGCCCGTCATCTGGAGCTTGATATTCGAGGTTTACATCATTTTCTTGTTGTATAGGTAGTAGGTCGTGTGGCCCCGTCCCGACCATCTTATTAGTATTCTGTGAGGCTTGCAGATTGTGGTATATATCTCCCTATGGTTAAGCAGCTCTACAGCGGGTCGTGCGTATGTTTAGTCAAGTTAGTATTGTTGTTTATGTTGGTCGTATGAGGCCGTCCGCTAGTGGTGACCTAAGTTTATCACGTACTGCTCAACATTTGTTATATTGAATTAGAGATAACTAGAGCCAGAAGTATGGTGGCCTTGTCTACCCGCATGTTTCCCTATATGAATGTGGATTCTGCTAGCCGATGTTATAGTACAAAGTGGCTATGTGCCCAAGCCACGGGAGTAGTCGATGAAGGCACTGCTATATAGCCCGTTGATTCCGTGGAAACGTAGTTAGAGCCGTCAGGCACCGATGTGCTTAGGCTCGCAGTCTAGCGCCAGGGGGCTCCAATGTGGCACCAAAAGCCGGGCCACATGCCCCCTGCGCGGGCGTGACACCATCATTAGACTCTCAAATACATATTTTTAGTGGTTCTTTAGACGCTTATGACACTTCTGGGATAAGCAGCCTGCCGCCCTTAGGAACACCGCCATGTACTTCGTCCGATAAGACCCGCGTAAGTACCTGCATAGGTATCCCCGACTTAGTCTTGAGCCTCGCTCAGCTATCAACTTAAAGAGTCGGGCCAGACTATCTGGGAGTAGGACTTAGCATCAAGCTTTAATTTTCAGGTTCCAACGCGCCTGTGTTCTCAGAACTACATTGCCTTTGTAGGTTATTTTATTGGTCTTATGGCTCCAAACTTGTGATCACCCGCCATGCCTTTATACCCGTGCAAGGTATATTTGGTCCTACCAATTGGGTGTTGTATACACCACGCCTAGCTCACGTGTTTATTTTACCATGACTCTCCCACTAAGAAGTTCTCGTCTCTCGTATTACTTCACTCGTAATAGTTTTAGTTTACTCAGCTCAAATCCGCTTAGTGGGCGTTTAGTTCGGGACCCGCATTTTAGATTTAGTGGCATGTCTATGACCATCGACAAAGGTCATTTTTTAACCATTTCAAGATATTTTTAACTTTATTTAGTTTTAGCATTTCGCTTGGTCATCGCATGTCATTACAGCTCGCTTATTTATTTCATGTTATATTTTCTCCTACATACTCGCATTCAAAGTACCGAGCATACCTCTATGTTGTATCGTATTATGATACAACCGTAGTTCTCGTGTCGCATCATTAGCGTCATCTTCTCCAGAGTTATCAATAAGAATTCAATGGTGAGTCCTCATCTTTCAAGGATTTATATTTATTTTTCTTCGCTTATTCTCACAGCCAGCTAGACTTGTAGTTAGCCGGGGGCTTTTCCTTACTACTCATCGATATAGATGGCTTTCACACATAGACCCAGACCTTTAGATTTGCTTTCGTATGTAATTTTTTATTTGCTCGCCTTACTTAAGTGGTTTTATTATTTAAGCTTCCACTATGTTTTACCTTTTACCGTGTCATGATGTAATCATGGGTCGACTTCTTGGCTACACGTGACTCAAGTACCGTGCCTTGTCAGTGGTGTAGACTTCTACGACAAACTTGGTATTAGAGCACTAGGCTTGTAGGTATCTCAGATGTATGAAAGCCACGTCAAGTAGATTCTTTCATTGGTGTGAAGTGCGCCACCCTTATTACGGAGGCTGTGACGTTATTAGGAAAAATCCCTTTTGTTAATACTCTTTATCATGCGTTGAAGTTCAATCCTAGAAATGTTCTCCTAATTCGTGCTCTATTTCTGCTTTTTTAGTGAAATGATGCCTCCAAGATGCGTAATGGAATAAAGGCTAACAACGCAACCGATTCCGCCCCCACTCGCCCAAGCACTCTCAAGATCGTCACGCCCGCCGTGGGCATGACCGCACTCCGTGCCCTAATAATCCTGAACTCATGATTATCAGAGCTTCAAGACATCCGTGCTCAAGTGTTTCTAACTCGCATTCACCAATCAACGGCTATATAACGGCCAGAACAGCCACTCTCCGATCTACTAGTGCCTATATCCATCCGGTACTCATAACATCGCCTAACTCGAATCACATACATATGGGGAAACCGCGTGGCCGACAAGGCCACCATGCCGACTACATTTCGAATCAAAATAACGTATGTTAAATGTAGCCTACGTGACCTAAGAAGGTCACCACTACTAACCGGATAAGGCCTCACACACCAACATAAACAACTAAACATACGCACTACCCCACACGACCTAAGCACAACTAACCACAAAAAGGGAGATATATACACACCCGCAAGCCTCTAAGAATACCGATTAGATGGTTCCGATAGGGCCCCGCCTACCCATACTATACAACATAAGGAAAAGAGCTACACCCCGGGAAATCAGACTCCGGATACAAAGAGCCGATGACTCGCGCTGCTAGATCACGAGGGATCTGGCTCCGTTTCCATGTACCGCAGAAAGTAATGCAAAGATCTCCAAACGGGCGTCGCACTCACACGGTACCGAGTATGCAAAGCAACCGAACATAACCGAATATAAGCAACATGACTAGAAATTAACAATAGAAAATATCTCAAACTCTGTCTCGGACTAATCAAATTCGAAACAAGCTTATCTCGCACAAAGTAAGGTAAGCATACCACAGTTACGGGCGACCTCGCCGTTCTCAGCTAATAGATATCAATTATATACATATATATAACAACAACGACCTATACCAGCCCCCATGTTTCCAAGGTGCCAACCAACACACCTATATACCTTAACCGGGTCAAACTATCCAAAAATAAATCACTCCACCTTATCAACTACGAGCACCTCTACCGCTCCCTCGGGCCCACATGCCGGCTAGTGGCCTCGACTATAACTCGTGTCTGGAAGTCTCGGGAGGACTCTTGTAACTGTAAACTGTAATTCGTATCTATATTCGTACCCGCTCTCGTGGCGCGCAAGCGCTCGACAGGTAAGCTATACCGGCTATGTTGATCGCCGGGACATGGGGAATGCCGCATCCCATCTTCTTCCTACTACGGGACGACATGCCACTCCTCGGGAATGACGTATCCTCACCCTCTCGGCGGGCTTGTGTCTAATACGGTACTTATTAACCTGTGTGGGCTGGGCGTGATGCCTAAGGGTGCCCCTCATAGCACAAACAAATCCTCAACAAACAATAATCACGTATAACAAGCATGTTTGATCCGAAAACCATTCGATTTATTCCCGAACTCTTTTCTCGCATTAAACCGATTCTCATACCGAGCTATACTGCTCGCAGATATTATCTCGACTATCCGATATCGTTTTACTAACTTTCGTTCTGAATATATCATAATATTATAAAACATGCTTGCTAGATTCATACTGACTCACTACTTCGAATTCTTTCTTCTATACCACGCTATTTCTCATATAATTAGATTACTAACTTGCCGGCGAGCGCCACATACCTTCGCTTCGATTTTCCGACTAACCGGGCGTAGCTCGATCAAGCATTCTCTGCTATTTTTCCCAACCGCATTCATATATAGGTCAATTAGAACTAAATACGCAATACTGGATGAAAATATCACTTTTAATATATATATAGTCCAAACTTCGCTTATCGAAAACTGGCCGAAAACTCGCTATTTCTCAAAGTCCGTAAGGAAGAAATACACACTTTAGGACTTATAGAGTATATTGACACTAATTTGAGCAATTCTTACTTACCTTAGCTCAGAAAGCACGACAATTCGCCGCCGACCACGAAACTAAATCCGTAGGAATGCTCTTTACCGCTAATACCTTGGTATCCGGAGTTAAATTGAGTTTGGACCGCATTTGACCTGCATCGAAGGAAATTTCAACGCGATCCTTCGTACCTCTTCCCCTGGTTTTACCCTCGTTTATCATCGGAAATTTAAAAGAAAATTCCATTTAAAATCGAAGTCGAGTCTTTTATACTCGTGGGCCTGTAGGCCTCCGTGACACAGCCAGCCAACACCTGAGGCTCCGTGGCACATCACCACGCGAGGGGCTCTCGCCCGACTCCTTCTACGATGGTTCGACGAATCTCTTATCCGGTCTTTCCCGAGCCTTTTCCTAGCATGTAGGCATTCAAAAATCTTAACCAACATGCCAATAGGCCATCTACATGTTAAAAATTTACGAGGTGTAACAAAGACCTAATCTGTCCTCGCCAGAAGCTTAGAGCATCAATCCAAGCAGCGCGTAGACAAATATGTGAACTGTGTGAACCACCAGTGGTTCCTCTGGCATCACAAACGGGTCCGCACGGCCGGCCCGAAGCCTGGGATCCTTACCCGCATTTAACCCTCCAGCCTCTTCCATGCATCCAAGTGTGGGGAGAGGACCCACATGATTTCGTCGACGAGATTAGGAAGATCACCCACATTATAATGCGGTGTTAGCTCCGCCGGTAGTGCCGACCTCAAATGCCACTGCACTTAAAGGTAGCCCGTATCCGGTATGACCCAAGGGAGTTAGCGGAGACCAACTAGAGAGGAACTGCGAGCTTGAGTGAGTTCACAACAAATTTCTTCCTGTATTTATTCTTCCCCCTCGGAGATCGTGGAGGCTAAGGTGAAAAAAACGAATTTGAAACAAATGGCAACAAAGATTCAAGTAAGTAAAGAGTATGCACCGGAGTTCACCTGGTTGTCAAAATATGCTTCCGAGATGGTACGGTTACAGAAGTCTGCATGTTGACACTACCACAAAAAGGGTCTTTAGCGACAATAAGTTAATTGTTGCTACGTATTCACCAAAGATAAATATTACCGGCCAATGAACATTAGCTGTGAATAAGCAGATTTTTAGTGACCATTCAAGAAAATAGCTAGTAAATATTTTATTTTTTACTTTACTTTTTTTTTCTCCTTCCAATTCCGTCTTTTTCCCTCTAAATATCTCCCAACTAAAAAATAAGTATTTACCCTAAAGAATACAAAAGTAAAATATTTGATGCCTTAATTCAATATCTATAGGAAAGCCTAAATCAAAAAATTTCGGTTCCCAGAAACTAGATTGCTACAGAGACGTCGTCAACAACATCGTTCAATTCTTTACTATCAACAACATCGTCGCCTACAACGCTGGTAAGTTCAATTATTTTCCATCAACCAGTTCTCTCGCTTTATCTTTTCTTTTACACCCACTGTGTCGAGTTGTTTTAGGGTTCAATTTGCCCAATTGGGTCTTAGATGAAAATATCTAATTTGAACTAGATATAATTTTTCTAGTCTTGAATTCAAAGAGATAATTTTAATAATTCGAAATTGTGTGTGATTTTGTTTGGAGTGTAATTTTTTTTTGTTATCAGACTCCATCTACGTTTTTAATTGAACTAGGTTTAAAGAGGAAAGACACCATGTCATGATTCAAAAAAAAAATACTATAAAAGATATTTTTTCTTAATCTTAATTGAGTAATGAAGAATTGTCTAGTATTTATCCAATTAGAGAACGGGAAATAGAGTGTTGGTGAGTATTTTCTACTTTAACAGCGGAACTGAAAATAAATTAAACAGATGCGTAAATGATAGAATAGCCCCATATTTGGAATAGAATTGTTCCATGTTCTTCAATATCTTTTGTGTTTATGAAATGAGGTTCTAGAGCTTTAGCGATATTTAATTGAATTTAGTGTGTAAAACTAGTGTTTCATATGCGTATATACACTATAATCCTCAAGGATCTTATAATATTGCAGCTAAAATCACCGGTATGTTTTCTGCATATGATTGTCTGATTTGATGTGTGGGAAATCTTCTCTATCATAATTACTTGAACTGTGCTTTTTGATTCTTTTTAGATTTCTTTTTTTGGGTTTTTGCTTTTTAGTTTAAATTAACTATGGTTTGTGCTTACTCTGTCCAAGCTAATGTTTAACCGCTTTATTGAGTATTCATAGAGTTTAGGCCTTTTCTTGGGAATAAAATGAAGGGAACAAGATACAACTATTATATGTCTACTTGCAATTGTAAGTAGAATTTTCAAAGTCCATTCTTTTAAGAGAAATATAAATTCTTACATGTATCCAAAAGTACAAGTTTGTCTGCATTTGATTTTGATATATTTTGTTAATTAATTATTTGAAAGAACTCTAGATTTTCAGAAAATATTGGTGGAAGTAGAAACAACCACACCATAAATGGTATAATGTAGTGAAAAAGTACTTATTCGTAAAGAAATCTTATTAAAAAATTAGTCGAGGATCATAAAATGTAGACTATGATAGTAAGATGATAAGGTAAAAAATTGAAGAGACCGCATTAAACAATAAAGCTAGTGTTTCTCTTGAAGGGCATATGTAGATATGTATCAATATTTTACTTGTGATATTCATGCTTTATAATAATATGATGATTGCCTTTTCACATTTATACTAAAAAATCTTTTTTGAATATTTTTTTGTGATTGTAAAAGACATATTTTTGTTTGAATTGTCATGGAAAGTTCTAGAAATTGGATGTCTTGTTGGGGTACTCAAAAATATATGGATGGAGTGGAGATGTTTCTAAACCACGCCTTTAGTGAAAAGGATAATGAATAAATAATTCCACATGCCCATATACAAAAATGTGCGCTACTCTATGATGTAAATCGGGCAACAACATATGATCATCTTCTATGTCATGGTATTATACAATCATAAGGATACTTGGTTTTTTAATTGAAAATCATGGAATGATTTAAATAATACTCAAGTTAATAATTACAAACAATCAACTTCAAGGAACGAGGATATGAGAGGAATGATACATGATGTTTCTGGTGGTCAGTTCATGGATAATGACTTAAGTGGAAGTGGCGAGATGGATCCAAACATAGAATAAAATGCTAGTCATCAATCTAGAAATCAACCTCATCCAAAGATGGCTAATTTTGAACAACTCATGAAAGTTGCAAGTGAAGAATTATATCCTGGATGCAAGAAGTTTAATAAATTGTCTTTTTATCAGATTCTCTATCGCATAAAACTCGTTGTTCAAATAATCAAATGAATCTTTTAATTCTTTTCGTTTGCACTATTAAAATATGCATTGCCTCAGAGAGAAAAGATACCTTCTTCTTACTACGATGCCAAAAAATTATTGAAAGCTTGGGATTAAAGCATGAAAAGATCCATGCTTGTCCCAAAGACTCGCATGCTTTTAGAATGAATTTGCTAGTATGGATGTTAGTGACTTCTTAATTTAGGACTTCTAGATGGAAAATAATGTGAAAAAAATTCCAACCAAGGTCCTAAGGTATTTTCCTCTAAAACCGAGGCCGCAAAGATTATTTATGTCTTCTAAACTTCTAAACAAATGCGATGGCATCATGAAGAACGCACCAAAGATGGAGTTCTACGTCATCCTCGCATTCCCGAAGCTTCGGGTAAGCTAGTAAATATTCAACTTGCTGAGATCCTCGGCAATGTTCTCTTAGGATTAGCTTATGACTAGGATGCAGGTAATTCAGGCTTCCGCACAATGCGAACCTGCTCATAGTACATGGCCGCAATTTTGATGTCATATAATCTTCCACCATGGATGTGCATGAAACAAGAATCTTTTCAATTTTATCTTGCTCATTCCCGACCAAAAGCACTGAAATAACATTGATGCATTTTTGGAACCTTTAATTGAAGAGTTAAATAAATTATGGACGTGGGGATATAGACATATGATGCTTTTGCCAAGGATACATTTATATGCGGCAACTCTCATGTGGACGTATTAATGATTTTCCAAAGACATGGTAATCTGGTCTCGGATGGTGCACTTATGGTCAATTTGCATTCCCTTCTTGCAATACAAATACTCACTCTGTAAGGCTTAGACATGGAAGAAAGTTTTATTACATGGGCCATCAACATTTTTCGGGGTCAAAGACATAGATATCGAAATGATTCAAAATCATTTGATGGGCAAAGAATCAAGACCTCGTGAATCTTTTCCAAAGATCCGGTCACCTGTTCTAAATCAAATTAAATACATAAAGTTTACTCGGGGCGCTTGAGTGAACAAGTAAGTGGAGGATAAAGCACATGGAAAAAGAAGAGCATCTTTTTCAATCTTCCTTATTGGGAGCATAACTTGGTGCATCATAATCTTAATGTGATGCACATAGAAAAAAATGTATGTGATACCCCGATTATATATTAGTTGATCATGGTAAAAGTCAAAAGATAACTTAGAAGCTCTGACAGATTTAAGGATATGGAAATAAGACCAAGCTTATGACTAAAAGCAAGCTTATTAGAGGACATATCTCCCGCTACGCATTTCACAATGTCTACAATGGAAAAGGAGTTGTTTTATGCAAGACTCACAAAGATTCCAAGTTTCCACATGGTTATGCATCTAATATATCATGTTGCTTTCGCAAATGAAAGTTATTTGCCAAAATTCATGATTTCCATATTATAATGCAAGAACTTCGCCTCTTGCCTTATGAGATCAATAGATGTTGAGTTCTGTTTTAATTGAGCTATACACATATTTTTGGGTTCTTTGTATCAAAGTGCTTAAAATTGATGAGTTAAAGTTACTTGAAGCAAAAATTTTTAATAATGTCTAATATGGAGAAAATAGTCCTCCATCATTCTTTACTATTATGGTGCACTTAATATTCACTTGGCACCGAGGCTAAACATGCACAAGCAGTAATATCGGGGCCGGATGTACCCAAGAGGTATGCATAATATTATTGATTTTCTTTCTTATGTTTCTTGAGTTGTTAACTCTAAAATCATAGACTAGCAACATTACTTTATGCATCGTAGTACTTAGGTATTGGTGAAATCATTTGTTCGTAACGCTCATGCCTGAAGGTTAGCAAAAGCATACATTGCATATGATGTTTCGACATTGTGCTCGCGATATTTGGAGGGTGGAGATTCAAGATCTTATCGCTCAAGAAAAATAATGATGAGATTGCACATGAGATTGATATAAAAGGATATCTCTTTCCTACTATCGGGGAGTCATTCAAATAAGAAATGTATTTGAGTTGGATGATAAAAACTATCGGGACAATAACAAAATAAAAACACACACACAAATTAACCGCGAGAAAAATAGAGAAACTAACACAAAGCGACACACAAGAATTTACGCCGTGGTTCTGCCTCGCGACCTAGTCCACTACCGCAACCGGGAGGAATTTTATCAGTTTCTCAGGGTAAAAGTTTAGATTACAAGTACAAGCTATCTATTTATAGAAATAGATTCAAAGTTATTAGAATTCTAACCGCCATAAGTCTAATTTAACCCGGCCATAAGCCTGGCCTTCATCTGGCCATAAGTCGGCCGACTTAATCAGCCTCCACAAGCCCAACAATCTCCCACTTGAGGCATGATAACGCCACCGCCATCCACCGTGAGCACTTGTACGTCTAGTAATCTCTTCCTCATCTTCCCCGGGTTGCAACTGTTTTTCATCAAGCAATTCGAAGGCCCGTTGAAGCTTCCCCAAGCTCCATCATCGGGCCTCACTGGCAGCAACCGCCCGACTCATTCCTCTGTCCTTCTGCACCGACTCCCACTTGCACGAACTCTAATCCCGGGATACTGAGAACAAACAACACTCTCCATAGTGAAGGTGTAATCTATTCCCCAGAGACTTTACTACTGAACACTAGTTCTCTTAACCCACCGTTGGTGACTCTAGTCGGTGGCGAACTAGCCGACGCGCTGCTACCACCGCCACCGAAAATCCCGACCGGCTTACCCGAACCTTTCCAAGCACGTTCAAACCCGACCCGACTCCGTGGCCTGGTTTATCTCCCGCAAACGAACCTCCTTCGCCCACGAGACTCTCGTGAACCTGGGACTTGTTTCTCTTCGATTCGGGACGCCACTCCTCGGACTCCAGAATAGACCATATACGAACTCGTTTTCTTTTCCTCGAGCTATGACCAAGTTCCTCTTTATATCACCTTTCCACGTCTATGTCCGAACTTAACATCGTGTCCCTCATCATCCAACCGCCAACGTTAAATCAACCGTTTCTTCAAGCTTGGAATCACTCTAATATCCTTTTAAAGTCCACTCTTGACTGACCGGGTTTTCGTAATATGTCACCCATGCCCGTTACATCAAGAACTTTATTGTTCGGCTAGTCTTACCTTTCCAAAACCCTCTTTCGCATTCTCGCAATGCTTCACTGCCGGGTGGGTAGCATGAAATGAAGCACCATAATCCATGACCCAGAATCCACACCGTTTCCACGCTACATATCAAGAGGTCATTATGAGCGTTGTCTACCGCAATGTTAATCTTGTTTATTATTCTTATTAATTCGAAATGCCCCACCTCCCCGGCACGTCCAACACGTTACACTCGCGAGCGATCCCGCCTCGGGACGACCCTCCTTCGTTTCGATCCCACTACTCGACTACTCTCCCGCTCTGCCGACATTTAATAGCTCAATTCTCGATGATTCCCGTAACTCCTTCTTCCTCGACATCCTCACCTAGAATGAGATCACGAATCTACAAAGTGAATCCATCTAGTCCTCGCAATCGGTAACCGCCGTAACCGTTCCGACTAATCACGTAATGCCGATAGCAAAAGAGGCGTTTGAACTTCATCAACGAACTTAATGTCCACCGACGTAAGTCTAGCTAAGATCGAATTCATTGTATTAATGTGCTCCCAGAATCGAACCGCTCTTCCTTCATTTCAGGTTCACCAATTCTCTAATCGAAAGACCTTGTTTTGTTTGTATGTACTTGTACATGTTAGCAGCCATCATGATATTCTCGTCGGTTTTCCTTCGAATGTTAAACGCAACATTCTTGGTCAACGAGAGCTCCGATAACCGCCATGGCTTCGATCCAAACCTCGCCACTCCCCGCATCGCATCTTTTTTCTCAAGCCATGCCCACACCATGTCTAACTCCTTCGAATCCTGTAAAGAAATCCTCAATTTGCATTTTCTCCACCAACCGAAATCCGCACCATCAAACTTTTCAATTTGATATTTCCCATCTTCTTCCATCTCAACGACTAGATGAGGTACCAAGAAACCTATATCGTGTCTTGATAATTTCAAAGGAAAAAATTGACAAAGCAATACAAGACCAACAAAATTAACTTGGACCACCACCAACAAGAGACCAATTGGAAAACTTTTCTTACCTAATTTTTTTTTTCGGGCGAAACACCAATTTTTCTGCGTGAAGCGCATTCGCCTGCTCCTTCTCGGGCGACCGCCGGCCCTGACCGGCCGTCCGTGGCCGTCGTCTCTCTCGGCCTGGCCGCTCTTTTTTCTTTTTCCCTGGCTGCCGCCTACCGACGAAGGCTAAGAATGATCGAATCCGTGCGACCGTCGATCCTAAAAAACCGCCGCGGCTGCACCGGTTGGGCCGCCAACGACGAAGGCGGCGGCACCGGGCCGCTCGATTCGCCGCTCCTGTGGCTTCCATGACGCTACTCTTTCTCCCAGAGCGCATTCGGCCGCCCTTTTTTTTTTTCCTTCTCCTAAAAAAAAAAAATTTTTGTGACTCTCGCTAATTTTCCGTGTGTTATGATCTCGCCTCGATACTAATTGTTGGGATAGCGTTTAACAACAATAAAACACACACACAAATTAACTGCGAGAAAAATAGAGAAACGGAACACAAAGCGACACACAAGAATTTACGTGGTTCGGTCTCGCGACCTAGTCCACAGCTGCAACTGAGAGAAATTTTATTGCTCTCTCTTGTGGTGTTTAGATTACGAGTACAAGCTATCTATTTATAGAAATAGATTCGGGTTATTAGGAATTCTAACAGTCATAAGTCGGAATTCTAACGGTCATAAGTCAGAATTCTAACGGTCATAAGTCGGAATTCTAACGGTCATAAGTCGGCCGACTTAATCAGGCCTCCACAAGACCAACAAAAATATGGTTGCAAGCACAGCGACATGTGCTTTTCAATTGTGAATCCGAGGTGGTTGAGAATTACAAGGCGACGAAGAGTTTGTCATAAATTCAATAGGAAAGAAATCTAAAGATTACAAATGCAATTTAAAAAGTGAGTAAATGTCAAAATATAAGACCAAAGATTCTTTGTTGAGAAATAGACTGAAACGCATACCACAGGATCAATGGGTAAGTCTCGTCACTTATTGATTTTCTGATAAAGCTAAGGTATCATAATTCTTAATAATACACACTTGGTTATTTAGTTTTATAATGTTTTCGTTATTCTCGTTAGTTTTTATGTATAATGTTTAAGATCCTATTTTCATATTGAACTGACAGAGGCGTATACAAACAAATAGAAATAATAGGACTAAGCAAAAGATGCCTCACACTAGAGGATCTAAAACTATTGCCACCTTGATGGATGAGAAGGTATTCTTATGTGAATTACAAAATTTTATATTTTAAAACTCTTTTTATCATGTGTATTTGACATCGATTTATTATATTAGGTTGAAAATGAGATAGAGCCTACACGAGCACAAATTTTTATATTAACTCATAAGCAACGTCAAGATGGTAGACCACTGGATGAAGAGTCTGTGAAAACAATAATAAAATTTCTTCTCTTTTTTTTTTTTTTTAAATTTCATTTGTCTTTCCAAAGTTGTGTTTATGATGTCTTTCCAAAGCTGTACTAGTAATTTTTAACTTCTATAAAAGACCTTCCCAGAAGTTCAACACTTATTTCATACATCAAAGTTCTCATTTTGATGCTGACTATGAAATGCATGTTAAGAATCTTATTTTAGCAGATTAATATAATTTTTTTGCGTTGCTTTATTAGGTGGTCTAAAAGGTCATTATATAATGCATTACAGGGAGAGAATTAATTCTTCAAGAATAAGACTTTTAGTCATCAATTTGTATGTGAAAGTTACTAGTTGAATATTAAATTGTATGCTAAATTAAAGTGCTAGTAGCAGTACTGAATTAAGGTAATGTATGGGGTTTGTCTTTATATTTCTTTTACTCTCTTCTTCATTTTGTTTTCAGTTATTAATTGAATTTGTCTGTAGTAGACCACCCCATATGTTATTGTTAGAAAAAGGATAGTATATCCTTCAATCAATACTATTTTCTTATATATATACACACACACACAGTATTTATTCCATTCCATGAAGGTAGACTTCCCTCTCTTTGTATTTCTTACAGAGTCCTTTCCCCTATTTCTTCTCTGATCTTTTAGTTTCTGCACTCAATTTGAATAATATCAAGTAGATATGGAAACTTCACAGTCTCTGTCAATTGAGAGTTTTCCATATAGTTTATTAGTAGATTTTGGGGGATTCTTTCAGAGCCACTATGGATGCACCTGCAGATGATTATGAAACTGCTTTCATTGAGATGGATCCTGCACTTCCACCTTCAAAGAGGTTTTTTAATGTGAATCAACAGGATTTGAACTTTGATTCATGACAATGGTTTCACTCATGAATCTGTTTGTGTAATCCCCACATGTAACTCAGGGACCATTACACAAACTTTTTTCCTACTGCAATTTCTTTCTAACATTCTTGTTTATCAAGCCTTGTGTGAGTGACGGAGTGCGTTCTTTTGAACACTAGAAAGACACCAATTTAAAGTCTGTTTCATAGCTTCAAAGCTATAAGTGACTGAGTGCATTCTTTTAAACATTAGAGTTCCTTTCCACACTCTGCTATCCCAAAGAATTAAAAGACCCCTGCTGCTACCTTGATCTTTTAAAAATCAACATTTCATCCATGTACAATTCTATAGTTGTTTGGCAATTGACTCCACATCCTCCTCTATTATTATTTCCTAAATTAATAACTGGTGTTGTTTTTTAATTTATCAAGATATGATTAATGAAAGGTTGATCAACAGCGAGAGATCGAATGATCACCCTCATAATGTTGCTTGGGAAGGAGATGTGTATTCTCAAGTATTGGGAAATGAAAAAAGTGGGTATGTTCATGGTTTAGGACTTGATCCAACTCCTTCTTTATTGTGGGGTAGAAAATTTTTCTTAGGAAATATTATTGCTGAGGATAAGTACAATGAGGCTGTAAAAGAATTGAAAACAAAAATAACAGAATTAAAGGACTTAAACGTAAAACAAAATGAAGAAATGAGTTTGATGAAATGGGAATTATCATGGATTAGCCAGGTCATAAGAAAATTGCTCATAATGAGTTATCTATACCTCAAAATATCAATGGAATTTCAACTGAGCAGGTAACTCAATTTTAAAAGTTTGATATATTTTTTTTGAAACTTTAAGCTTATAAAAATATCTAATGTTTTAATATTTCTTAGGTCCGTGATGCCAACAGTGGCCATGAACAAGGATTACAAGTACCATGGACGCCTAGTGTTGCTGAAAATACTCCATCTTCTCATGGTAATGCTCTTGTATTCTAATATGTTAACGTAGAATCAATTGTATTATAATTTTAAACTTTGATTTAGTAGAGATGTTTATACACACACACACACACACCCCTATCATCAGTTGATTAATTTGTTAACTGCAATTGTCTGTCTTTACATAGAGTGGATTTCTTCAACTAGATTCTTTAACTTGGATGATGAATTTTATTTGAATTAAATTATCATAATTATTTTTGAATTCCATAAGGCTAAGGCTCACACTCACTCAATAAATTGATATATTTCTAGAATAATTATGACAAAGAATCTGATACTAAGAGACCTATATATTTGGAGATAACATTAATGTTTCTTCAAAGCTCTTCTTTCATATATTCATACTCCTTGCCTTGAATTTGAATACTTGTATATGATCATAAAAAGTATGGTAATATAGTTTATTGTTTGACCAAGTTAACTCCATTTGAGAAATTAAAGTACTCCTGCTTACGTAGATTCATGTATTATGGATGGTTTAGTCACCTGATGAATTAAGGCTACACCATAGAACAAATAGTTAGTTCCCTTTTTTGTCAGTAGTTGTTGTTGCTAGAACTTGTTTCTTAAAGCTATTTTTTGGTTTAATTTCGTTAAACAAGAGTTTGTATTTGTGACTGCTTGAGATATTACAAATAGTTATTTAGTGGGTCAAGTTCAGGCTACTAGTAAAGTGAGTTTTTGTTCTACTTTATCTTTATAGGGGCATTGATTCATTGCTATAAATAAGTGAGTTCATGATGATTTAGATTTAGATGTAGATAAAAAGACATTAGATTTCATCTGGTTAACATTCACTTATTTATCTTTTTAACATTCACTTATTTTATTCTTTCAGGCAACACCGTATGATGTTCAAAAATTTAGTATGTGAAAAGTTTCAATTCAATGAAGAGTTGCGGAAATTATTTATGAGTTATGGTTTATGATATACTATTTTGGTATTTTATGTCTATTTGATAGAATTAGTTATAATTACATTATTATTTTGTCCAGAAATATTCTTATTTTTTACATCCACTTTTACAGTGAAATATGGACTAGCACTTATTTTGGTTTATCTATGAAATATGCTACATTTTAATGAATTAATAGAAGTATATTTACTAGAATTTTACAACTTGATGATAGCTTTATGACGATCATTTGTATCTTTGATTGGCACTAATATAGTGCGGCAATGTAATTAGAATTATTGTCAATATAAAGGATGCTACAAGTGTAACTAAGTGATTTTCGATACGCTTTTAGTAGCTAAATAATTGCAGCTAAATGAAATACATTAAGTTTTGACTTTAAGCGAAAATTAAGTTAAATCTATCAAAAATAAAAATCAACACTAAAAGTGCAAATTAAGCCATTTTTAAAGGAATTTAGTGACCATTGTAATTACCACTAAATAATTGTTGTTAAATTTTATGACTTTTGGTGGCAATTTAATTTAGTCTACCAATAATAAAATTGGATGCTAAAAGCGCAAAGTGAATCATTCTAAAAGTGGATTAGGATCCGTTATAATTGCCATTATATTTTATTAGTTTTAGTGGCCATTATATTTAATTTACCAACAATTATATAGACGCCAAAAGGGCAAAATAAGCCATTTTCGGAATGGATTTAACAGTCATATAATTGTCACTAATAATTGCCGTTATAGCTTGTAGCTTTTAGCGATAATAAAATCAGTATTTAATGGCACTTGCGTAAATGGACGCAATAGGCTTTAGTGACCCCATGTACAGCAGCCAAAAGATTATGGCTAGTAAATGCATTAGCAACTGTTTGAATTGCCACTAGATCCCTTGGTGGATAAGTCCAACGACTCAGCAGCAGTGCGAAATTGTGTTTCTTGTATGGTGGATCTGATCTATAGTTAGGGGGCAATACATACCAAAAGGTTCGAAGAAGGAAGGCGCATAAGAGTATATAACAAACCTACCCCTCTGTATAACCTATTAACATTAGTGAAGCAGTTGGATGCATAGGGGAAGTGCACGTTTGTGAGACCTTAGTCGGGATGCATAGGTTAGTCACCCTACGAGCAAGGAAGAGCGTGGTACCACTACCCCTCTCTAAGTAAAGGTAAGATTCTTAGCCCTGTAGATGACTTCATCTAAAATACAATAGGGACAGCCGTTTTCAGTTGCTCGTTTCGTATCTTGAAGAAAGAGTAGGCTTAAGTAATGTAATAGAGGTCAGGTCAATAATAGCTATGCTATTGCCCTACTGATTTAAGGCCTCCAGCCCAATCCCAAATGCATATTTTTTTGGGTTCATCTTCAATTGATCGTTTCTTAACCTTTCGAAGACCTTGCGTAAATTTTCGATGTGGTCGGTTCTTTCTTTTGAAAATACTACCAAATCGTCCACGTAAGGCTCGCATATGCTATGTAGGAGGTCATTGATAATTTGTGTCATCGCTCTTTGATATGTTGCACTTTCTTTTTCTTTTTTTTTTGAGAGAGGGGAACCCTTACTTAAGAACAGAGAGTACCCAAGAAAAAAAGCAAGGCAAGGGATAAAGGAGAAGTACCCGGCTCGGCAAAGAAGGGTCTCCCATTAACAGGTTTTTCCTTAGTAAGCTAGCTTTGGTTGCTAAGCAAGCAAGGTTCTCTTTCACTCCTGGAATGAGCCTTTTGGCGACTCTCTCTAAACACAACGAAAGAAGAGATGAAAGGATCTTCAAGTAGCCCTGACTAAGGTTTGAAAAGATTCCTGGGGGTACTACAACTTGGGGGGAAGGCTAGGGTGGTTTCTAGAAAGCGCGAAGACAGAAGACGTGATAGGGAACCAACTTCTATCGCTTTCCCCCTCTAGTGGTCATTCATTCTTTTGATGACTCGCAGTCGAAAGAGTTGGTTGGTATTTCAAACCTCAGAGGGAGTTGAAGAGAGGCCTTTTAGTTCGTTCAAAGGCACTAGGGACGAGCCATTATAGATGGTCTGATGCTTCTGGAGTTCGCTCATATCGAATTGTCCAAAAGCTCATCAACCTGTCCGAGGGATGATGAAGGCGATGCCCCAATTGAGGGAACCTCCCTCTTACTCTTTTTTAGATAAGAATGTGAAAGACCCTAAACCTGCCAACCAAGCCCACTCAGATAGACTAAGTAGACTAAAAAAAGTACACAAGAAAGACTAAGGAAACAAAACCTTTTCTCGATAACACTGGGCCAAGTAGCGACACTTCACCCAGATTCGATCATCACGTCAACTTGCTTTATTCAACAAAGTGATCAAGCTTCTTATCCACCGGGGACCGGCCTCGTGAATGCATTTGCTAAAGGCACTATTGGCCAGCTTTCTCAATCTTCAATCTAACTTCATCAATAGAATAACCCCACTTGACGAGATTAGATCTAATTCTCTTTCTAACATTTTTGGATTGATAGGAAGCTTTCTTGCTTTGTGATTCTGCCCCCCCCCACTCTGCCAGCAGCCTATGTGTCGATTTATACCTAGTTGATCTACTGCTATTTTACTTTCCACGTTCTGGATAGGCGCGCATCCTCATAGAGCGAAGGGAAGAAAAGATCAATGAAAGACTAGAGCGCGAGCTAGATGATCTACCGAAAAGTCCTTGATTTCTTATCCGCGAAGGCAGACTTGGACTCGTTGATGAAAGCACTTGAGGTGAAGACCAATGAGCGATTGCGGCAACTACAGACCCCTTAACTAGGTTTTTTACTAATACTAACTAATAGGCTTTTAGAAGCTTTTCCACACAAAGAGGGGAGGAAGTGCTTGCTGCCAACTTGCCAGATGAGCGGACATCTGAGCTAAGCAGCGCATTTACTATTTGGAGATGGATGGTGCCAGGCAGGGTAAAAAAAGGATTTTTTTTCATTAGCCGAGGAAAAAAGTAGCAAAGGAATATCGCTATCATGGGATAAAAAGAAAAATGTAGGATTGATCAAAGGGATCTAGCTATAAACAAAAAGAAGAGATCAAGGAGAGGGAGCTAGACGAGCACTTGCAAGAGAGCGAGCGGCAGATCTAAAACTTATATAGTAAAGTAGAACGGAAGTACCTCCCAAAGGTTCTACCTTTTCTTGTGCATACAGGAATAAATATAAAGTTTCTAAATGTATAAAAGACTCTCAATTGATTTGTTGTAATGTTCAAGAGGTTCTATATAATCCAATGTTCAGTGATATGACTTTCCTACTGACTGAATTGCTTGAATTAGTTGAAGGTGCGGAGTCTTCTTCTATTGATTTGAGACGAATTCATTTTTCTACTGAAAGTACTTTTGATAGGGAATAGGGAAAAGCCTTGCCTTATTCAAGAGTACCAGGAAGGAGAAGAATAAGCATTACCTCTGTGGAAGGAAGAAGCCCCTCCCTTTGCTTATTTATTCTTCCTGGTCTTCGGGTCTCATCTGAATTGCTCGCTGCCTATTTAGTTAGATTTTTTGTTTTGATTCCAGAACAGAACTAAAGATCCTGTCCCTTCCTTGAAAGCTCCTGGTGCTGCGACTATCACCGGTAAGTTGCATTGGATCAACATCGGGATTAAAATAAACTGCAAAAGCAACTAAGTCAACGCCTATTTTCTGTGGATCTACTGGCCCGGAATCTATTCCACCGCAAACAACCGAATATACTACTACAGGATCTTCCACTACTTTTGTTGTTATTGCTCTCACCTCTCACTACGCCACCTCAGTAGCTGGGACTCCCTAACCTTTTCTATCTATCTTTAGAAGTAGGGCGAGTGAGTCCGTTCCTTTCCCATGAAGGTTTTGGGATATATGACCAGATGCTTCCTCCAGATCTAACTTCTCTATCAAATAAATTCTCCTTTCTTCACCGGATCGATACTAACTTACCTACTCTTGCTCCTACCAGATCCAAGAGGGTCGATGCCCGATTCCCCGACCCATTACTCATTCCTTCCCGACTTGATAGGGATTGCAATCTCGAGAGAGGGAGCAACAATTGACCTCTGACAATAGGTAGATGGGGTGGGGTTATGATGGATATAGTGAAATCAATCCTTATTCCGCACTCCCTCTCACCGGCCTGAAACATATATAAATCATGAATTCTTCAGAGCTGGCCGGCAGGCCGGGCGTACAGGGACCGTCGAAGAAGTGCCTCAACGCACCGCAGCCACTACTTTGACTCCTTTTATGCAATTATGAACTCCATGGAACTTTATCAATTCCAACGCAACTTATCCTTTTGGAGATGACGTAACAAACTACGCGAGCCTCCCGATGAATCCAACATAAATCTGATCCGAATAAAAAAATAAAAGGAAGTTTTATTATTGTGGCATACCATCCAGGTATTCTGGAACTTCTAGTTCCAATCGAAGCATATAGATCCATAAATAGATTTGTATGTATAGACACTTCAGTTGTGCTCGTCCTTTCTCAAAAGTATCTTTTTTCTGGGAACATGGTCAACCGGAAATTATTATGTTTGCGATTCTTCATCCACCGATGGAAAAAAAGCTCCAGTTTTCCATTCTCATATGAAGCCGGAAAGTGGATTGGCAACAGGTCGGAACGAAGTGATTCATCATGCTCAAACATGAGCCGATCACTCATTAGGGATGGTTTATAGATCATCAAATTTCCACAAATGGAATGAAAAGTGGGTCCATGTAAATGATCAAGACCTCGCAAACAACAACACTCCTTCCCCATATGGAGTTCGGAATCCAAAGGCAATCGTTGAGTGAACTGTATCTTTTTTGTGTTAGTTGACCTAAGCCGCACCCTTACTGCTGTGGTGGGGCTCGGCCTCTGAACTGTACGTGGGACAAGTTTTTGCTTCATACAGCTCGGGCCGAAGACCGGGGAAAGTTTAGAAGAGATGGGGAAACCTAGCAGCTGTCGGTCGGGGCGGGGATAAGCTTGCTTCTTCACAAGCCTATCCCCCCAAAAAATCGATCCTGTAGCACTAGCACTTCGCGTTCTTTCTATTTCATCCCATTCCATTCCGGGATAAACGGCTAATACTAAAATAATATGTGAAGTAGTCGTCATCTAACCAATCGTAAAGACCTTTTTTGTTGTAGTGTAAAGTTCTTCAATGGAGTATTGAACTTGGTCCTTAAGGAGTGCAGGACTGCAATGCTTATCAAAGATATTAACCTCTCCAGCCTCATCATGCATGCCCAACAGATTGAGGCAGAAAAGATGAAAGACATGGAGAGGGAGAATAAGCGGGCGAGGACTAGCCAATCAGATTATGGTCATTAGAGATCTGGCGGTAGTAGCCGGCCACAGCAGCAGCAGAGGGCTCCAACACCCACTTCAGCCAGCGCCCCTACTTTACGGTCCCACAAAGATCGAAGGGGTGGAGCATCTAGCTCATAGTCCCAGAGTTATAGCGCCAGAAACCGCTACTCAGCTTGCCCTAAGTATGGCAAGAACCATCCAAGGGAGTGCCTTCAAGGCCGAGAGGGTTTCTTTCGGTGTGGACAGCTAGGTCATTGGCTCAAAGAATACCCATCACCAAGATGGGAGAGATCAAAATCCACTGCTTCATCAGCTCCAACAGGCCCACCAGTTCAGCAGGCCGACACTTTAGGTACGAATGGTGGTCAGTGCCAAAACTATTTTTATGCTTTGTCCTCTCGTTAGGATCAGGAGAGCTCACCTGATGTGTTCATGGGTATGTTACATCTTTTCCATCTAGATGTGTATGCCCTACTAGATCCTAGAGCCACACTATTGTTCGTGACTCCCTATGTAGCTGTCCAGTTTGATATTAGTCCAAAAGTCCTCTCAAAACTATTCTCATTCTCTATCCCAGTTGGTGGGTCAGTTAGAGCCAACTAAGTGTATAGAAACTGCCCAATCTCAATCTTGAATAAGGTCATTCCAACTGATCTCGTTCGACCTCATGCACTCCGGTTATGCCTCAGTCGACTGCAGAACTAGAGTCGTCGGATTTCAATTCCCTAATAAGTCAGCGTTAGAGTGAATGGGCAGTAGTTCAGCGCCTAAGGGTAGGTTTATTTCCTACCTTAAGTCCAGGAAGCTTATTTATAAAGGGTGTATTTATCATCTAGTTAGGTTCAAAGATTCCAGCTTTGAGACCCCAACTATCCAGTCAGTTCCAGTTGTCAGTGAGTTCCCTGACGTGTTTCTCGAAGATCTTCCCGGAGTCCCTCCTGAGCGGGAAATAGACTTTGGCATAGACCTTCTTCCAGACACTCAGCCCATCTCCATCCCTCCTTACATAATGGCTCCAGTCGAGCTTAAGGAGTTGAAGGAGCAACTAAAAAACCTCCTTGACAAAGGATTCATCAGGCCCAACATCTCTCCTTGGGGTGCTCCAGTGTTATTCGTGCAAAAGAAATATGGTACCCTCAGAATATGTATCAACTACTGTAAGTTAAATAAGGTCACAATTAAGAACATGTATCCCCTACCCAGGATTGACGACTTGTTCGATTAGCTTCGGGAGCCAGTTGTTTCTCCAAGGTAGATCTCAGGTCAGGGTATCATCAACTAAGAGTCAGTGTATGTGATATACTGAAAACAACTTTTAGAACTCAGTATGGTCACTATGAATTCGTGATTATGTCCTTTGGACTAACTAATGCCTCCATAGCTTTCATGGACCTAATGAATAGAGTTTACAAGCCATATCTAGACATGCTTGTCATTGTATTTATTGATGGCATTCTGGTATACTCCAAAAGTGAGGAAGAACATGCTAACCATCTCAGGATAGTGCTACGATACTCATAGACCGCCAGTTGTTCGCTAAGTTCAACAATTGTGAATTTTGGTTGAAGTTTGTTACTTTACTTGGTCACATGGTCTCGGGTGAGGGTATTTAGGTAGATCCTCAAAAGATAATAGTGGTGAAAGATTGGCCAAAACCTATTTCGCCAATTAAAACCAGAAGTTTCTTGGGTCTTGTCGGTTATTACCGACATTTTGTGGAAGGTTTTTCCACTATTGCATCTCCTCTGACTAGGTTGACTCATAAAAAGGTGAAATTTCAGTGGTCAGATGCATGTGAGAAGAGTTTCTAGGAGTTGAAGACTCGATTCACTACCGCTCCAGTGTTAACCTTATCGGAAGGAACAAATGGGCTCGTAGTGTATTGTGAGGCTTCCAGAGTTGGTCTTGGTTGCATTCTAATGTAACGAGGCAAGGTGATAGCTTACACCTCTAGACAGCTCAAGGTTCATGAAAAGAACTATCCGACTCATGACCTAGAGTTGGTAGCAGTGGTGTTTGCGTTAAAAATATGGAGGCATTACCTGTACGGGGCTCACGTGGATGTTTTCACCGATCACAAGATCCTTCAGTATGTGTTTAGTTAAAAAGATTTAAATATTCATCAGAAAAGGTGGTTGGAGCTATTGAATGACTACAACATGAGCATGTTGTTCCACCCGAGCAAAGCCAATGTGGTGGATGATGCCCTAAGCAGGATGTCTATGGGGAGCGTGGCTCATGTTAAAGAGAGCAGAAAAGAACTGGCAAAGGATATTCACAAGTTAGCTTGGTTAGGAGTGTAGTTGGTTGATTCAACTGAGGGAGGTGTAGTAGTGCAGAGTGGATCAGATTTCTCGTTAGTAGTTGAAGTTAAGTCAAGGAAGGATGAAGATCCCATACTGCTTAAGCTAAAGCAGGTAGTTCTTAGAGAAAAAGTGGAGGCTTTCTCGAAAAAAGGAGCTACGTTACCAGGGTAGATTACGCATACCGGATGTGGGTGACTTGAGATAGCAGATACTGGCTGAAGCACACAGTTCAAGATATTCTATCCACCCAGGTGCTACTAAGATGTACTGTGATCTACGGGATATTTACTGGTGGAACAACATGAAAAGAGACATAGTAGAATTTGTGGCTAAGTGCCTGAACTGCCAGCAGGTTAAGGTGGAACATCAGAGACCGGGGGTATGACTCAGGATATCAGCATACCCACATGGAAGTGGGAAGAAGTGAATATGGATTTTATTACAGGTCTACCTCGTACTCATCGGCAGCATGACTCAATTTGGGTGATAGTAGGGCGGATGACCAAGTCAACACATTTCCTCCCAGTTAAAACTACAGACTCAATCGAGGATTATGCTAGGCTTTATATCTGGGAGTTGGTTAGATTGCATGGGGTGCCCTTGTCTATTATTTCAGATAGAGGCACCCAGTTCACCTTGCATTTCTGGAAGTCATTGCAGAGAGGACTCGGTACCCAAGTCAAGCTCAGCACAACTTTTCATCCATAGACATATGGACAAGCTGAGCGAACTATCCAAAAATTGTAAGATATGCTAAGAGCGTGTGTGATTGATTTCAAGGGCAGCTGGGATGATCATCTACCTCTCATCGAGTTTGTGTACAACAACAGCTACCACTCCAGTATCTAGATGGCCCCTTTCGAGGCATTGTATGGTAGGAGGTGTAGGTATCCTATAGGGTGGTTTGAGGTTGGTGAAGCTACCTTGATAGGGCCAGAATCCATTCATGAAGCTATGCGAAGGTGCAACTTATCAGGGAGAGGTTGAAAATTGTGCAAAGCCGATAAAAATCCTACGCTGATGTGAGAAGAAGGGAGTTAGAGTTTGCCGTAGATGATTGGGTTTATCTAAAAATTTCACCCATGAAAAGGGTGATGATATTTGGGAAGAAAGGAAAACTCTATCCGAGATATGTGGGACCCTATAGAATTCTGAAGAGAATTGGCAGTATGGCATATGAGTTGGAATTACCTCCAGAGTTAGCATCTGTGCACCCAGTCTTCCATGTGTAAGTATTGAAGAAGTGCATTAGTGATCTAACTTCAGTTGTGCCACTAGACAGTGTGGGAATAAAAGATATTCTCTCTTACAAAGAGGTCCCAGTTATCGTCAAGTTTGTAAGATGAGAAACAAGGAAGTTTCTTCGGTGAAAGTCTTGTGGAGGACCCATCTAGTTGAGGGAGCCACATGGGAGGTAGAAGAAGACATGATGGACTGATACCCTCACTTATTCCCTTTCAGTTCAGTTCCAGCATCAGGTAATAAAAATCCTTCCTCAGTACTTTGTTCAATTCTTTACTCATCAGCTCTATTCAGATTTTCTATGTGCATTCTAGTTGTATCAGCTTTGTTAGCATGATTAAGTCAGTTCAGAGTCAGTTACTCCTTCATAAAACAGCTCATAGTCTCAGTCTAGGAATTGCAACTCTTTTCCTAGTTTTCCAGCAGTTTTAACCTTCATTTGAGGATGAATGATCCCAAGGGGGAGATATTGTAACACCCCAATACTTTTCTAGACCAAACTCAGACGTTACAACAATAATCCAGAAGAAAACCAGAAAAGTTTCCTCAGAACGACTGAGACAACGAGTCGTGGTCAGCTCCAATGACTCATTGTGTCAGTCCTGGTTAGACCTGTTTCTCCCTTTGGGAATAAACAAGACATGGAACGATCTGTTGTGAGGAATAATGAGTCGTCCTGTCATCCATTGGTCCCCAGCTCAGAAATCCTTCTTCCATGACCCCACGACTCAACCAACGAGCCGTCATTTGATACAATGACTCATGGTGTGAGTCGTTGGTTGAGAGACCTAGAAACCTTCTTCAATGACAATGAGTGGTAGCAACGACCCATTTTCCCACACAATAAGTCATTGTGACCACCCGTCCTATCAAGCTAGGGATTTTTTATAATTTTTCCAGTGAAGGTAACGACTGGACAAAACAACCCATTGGGTCCACCAACGAGTCATTCTGTGGCCCGTTGTCAAACCTTTCAGGTTTTCCATCCAGTGACCATGGGAGGAACCAACGACCCATTGGTTCATCAAATAAGTCGTGGTATCTCCTGTTGCCAAATACAGTGCGCCTAGAACCCAAGGAGTAGGACCAACAACTGGTCCCAATGAGTCGTGGTCCTAACCAATGACTCGTTGAGTGACCTGTTGGTCCCCTATCGACAGTTTTTCCAGGTTCTTCCTCTAGGATGTTTTTGTAATTTCCCACCTTTTTAATCCTAAACTACGTCATTTTAAGCATATTTTCAAATAATTTAGAGGGGTTAAACAATTCTCCTCCCTCATTCTCCACTTAGACTTTCAGAAGAACGTTCATAGAATCCATATCTTTCCTCTCAATCAAGAACTAGGGCTATTTGTCAATTGCAGAAATTCAAGCTTTTTCTTGAGGAATTTCTTATCTAGGTATGTGAAAATTTAATAAGGGAATTGTTCTTCTCTCGTGTCCCCAAAACCCTTCTCTAATTCTCCTATTAGTTATAGCCCTGTGGATTCGAAATGTAGAAAGTTTTCAGACAAAATCCTTTAAATTTCAAGTGAAATATTATTCATGATATAAGTTGCTTTGTTATTCCCAATTTCTAGATATTTTGTGGAACTAGTATCTAGTAGAATGATTTAGCCCTAGTTCTCAATTCAGTAAATTAGAATCTTGCATCTTGGACTAGTTTTCCCTGTGGCTTGATTCTATTAGTTTGGGATTCCCATATTGTTACTATATGTTGAAATCTCAGTCTGATGGATGTTAGTCCAGTCTCAGTCAGACTATTAGCATACTTAATATTGTCCAAAAATGTCAGCTAATCAGTTTGACTACAGTCAATTCTTGAGGTGTCAGTGGTGCCTCCCAGACATTAGTCATTAGACTCAGATATAAGATTTTAGTGGTTCTTTAGACGATTATGACACTTCTAGATAAGCAACTCTGACCATTCTTAGAACCCCCAGCTTTAGATTTCAGTTTGTTCTTTAGACAGTTACGACGCTTCTAGACAAGCAGCTCTAGCTAGTCTTAGAACACCAATTACAGAATTCGATCCGATAAGACTCTCAGGGTACTTCCGAATAGGTATCCCTGACTTAGTCTTGGGCCCCAGTTTTGAGCTATCAGCTTAGTAGTCAGTGTAGGACTATCCAGTGGGAGTAGGACTTAACACCAAGAGGACCGGGGTTCCAACGCACCTAGATTCCCAGAGCTACGTTGCCACCATAGGTTATTTTATTGGCCTTATGCCCCCAGACTTGTGATCACCTAGTTCATGCCTTTATACCCTGGCAAGGTATATTGGGTCCTACCATTGCGGTGTATACATTAGACTCCATTCTAGCTAACGTGGTTATATGTCGGTTATAGACTCCCACTAGTTAGTTCAGTCTCAGATTAGCTCAGCTCAGAATAGTTTTAGTTTAGTCAGTTCAGTATTGTTAGTTCAGATTAAGGGCATGTCTATAACCATCAAATAGGGTCATTTTACCCATTTTAGTATATTTCAATTTATTCAGTTTTAGCATTTAAGTTGGTCATTCCATGTCATTACAGTTCAGTTATTTATTCCTTATGTTATATTTTCCTACTTACTCAGTACATTCAAAGTACTGACGCATACCTCTATGTTGTATCGTATTATGATACAGCTGCAGGTTCTCAATCTCAGTATTGTTAGTAGATCTTCTCCAGGAGTTATCAGTTGCACCAATGGTGAGTCCTCATCTTTCGAGGAATATTTTTATTTTTCTTCAGTTATTCTCATACAGTAAGACATTAGAGTTAGCTGGGGCTTGTCCCATCAATTCATCAGATATAGATGACTTTCAGACATAGACTCAGACCTTCAGATTTGTTTTCAGATGTGTAATTTTTTATTATTTAGCTTTCCTTAAATGGTTTTATTATTTAAGCTTGCGCTATGTTTTACTCAGATTACTAGTGTTATGATAGACCATGAGTTGACTTAGGGTTACGTGTGACTCCAAGTACCATGTCTCATCCAGGGTGTAG
>JACEIK010006802.1:65750-84533 GCA_018107945.1 Datura stramonium | reverse complement strand
AGAAAAGTCCAACATAGGCATCTTGCAGGACGCTATAAACAACTATTTCATCAGAAAGAGGTAACCAGCTAAACATTACTGATAGCATAACCAATACTATTATAGTAGATGAATAATAACATCACCTTAACTGTATAATCTGAATCAATCTTGGGACAAGTGAGGATATTTAGACCTTATGTCATCCTCGGCTTTCCGGGTCATCTCTTCTTTATTCATATTCCTTCATATTACTTTAACTGAGGTTACATCTTTAGTTCTTAACCTACAAACTTGCCAACCTAGTATGGCCACTGGTACCTCTTCATAAGCTAATTCCTCAGTAATCTGAACGTCCCCAACTGGCACAACTCGAGATGGATTCCCTATACACTTTTGCAACATTGATACGTTAAAGACTGGGTGGACAGCTTCTAGTTCCATAGGCAGTTCTAGCTCATATGCCACTCGGCCTAGTCTTCGGAGGATTCTATACGGGCCAATAAATCTAGGGCTAGATTTTCCCTTCTTATCCGACCTCGTAACGTCCTTTGTTGGCCGAGGTTTTCGGGAATACCCAATCACTTCTTCAATCCTTAGCTACCTATGCCACACGCTAGAGTAAGACTTACGGCGATTACGGACTCTGGTACCTATTCACGATAAGTTTGCTTTTTATGTTGCGCTATTATAATATCTGGTTCAACTACCTCACAATTTATACGCCCCGGAGTCATCATATGGGGACCTATATATATATATCTCCGAGAACCTAAATCAGGTGCGTTGCTTGGCCCTTTACTTGGGGATGGGAAGTCATACTCAAATTAACTTGCGTCCCAATCTGTTACGACACCTCTCCAAAACCTAGCTATGCGTTGTTCCTTTTCGTCGAGAGAATTCATTAGATACTTGGGCTCACGCAGCCCAACCTTCTTAAACATTTAACTTGGCATAAGTTTGGCTGAAACATAATTCCATCCGGCGAGACATGAGTTGATCTCATTAGCCTTTCTATATTTGACTCAATAGGGTCAATTTACATCTGGTATGAGGTAACCCTATAACTATATTCATGTTGACTACTCTCACTCCCTATGAGGCACAACTATCTCCTAAATTGAGTCTGCTTCTGTGTCCAGCCTTCCCTAGTTGGTCATTGGAGCTCTGCAGTACAACTCAACTATATCCTCCCTCTTCCCATGCCATTATTGGCCTCTCTTTACAACTTTGATGTGTTTTCATTAGAATTAAGGTGGAGGGAGTAGCAGACATGGTGCACCTTGGCAATAGTACGCTAACAAAGTCCGAGTCACCTTGGAACGCAGAGCCGACCTCTGGGTCTCATGACTCCATCCTTTGTTATCTTAAGGCCAATAACTTATTATGGTTCCTTGTCTCTTGGTTGTACTAGGTTAAAATCTCTATGTCTCCACTCCCTTTACCTCCTCAACTAGCGGGGATATTGCAACATTCTAGGTTAGAACCTCACTATCTCTTAATTGTCAGCCCGATGCTTATTTTTCAACATTCAGCGATGGTCTATACTCTGTCAACCTACTTTAGTCTGGGCGATTCTGTTTCCTCTAGAGCAAGGTATTGGTGCCTTTCCCTTTGCTCCCCTTGGCTAAGATCCCAGGTTCATGCCCTTGGCCTCATCTTGTCAAAGATAATGCGGCCAAATCTATCGACTTGTATCATTCTAACCCACTCTCGGGCCAATTACGTTCTATGATCTCTCTGTCCTTTAACATAACAAACTAGGACCATAGCCGTGCTTAATTATACCCTACTGTCAATTAGCATACGACGGTGGAATCAACCTCTCTCGACTAAAGCTTTGAAGTATTGCTAGAGGCTTATCGCTGATGGACTCCCTCACACGCACTTGAGTTCTATTGGCAATCTTGTCCGCCCTCTTGGTTTATTATCGTTAGGGTCTAGATAACTTTGTAAACATTAAGGGTCTCAACCAATTCTAACCTTTCTTGAAGTCAACAATTCTATCCCTCCTTGACTCTTTATTCTGGGAAACATGGCAGTGCTACTGTGCTTTCTGTTGTACTGAAAGAATAAACTTAGAGGTGGGAGGTAACCTATCATTCTATACTAGGGCTAGGGCACGAATTTCAACAACTCTAAAAATTTGGAGGTACAAACCTTGCATGATTTCTTTGTATGTTTCAGGTGGTCCAACTTACTAACTAAGGCCCAATAACTACCCATGAGCTTCTAAAGTCTAAGCCTAACAATAAAGCATCCAATTCTACTAACACAATGGTCTGAGGAATAGAGGAGTTCCTACGATGCTTCTAGCATGTCACACTTAACATGTTCTTTCCCTGACAAGGAATCTTTAGATATAATCTTTATATATTTTCTAGCAGCTAACCACAACATAAATAGCATAACCTACTCATATTAGCTAATCACAACATGTCTGATCATATGTACTAGCAGCAGCTAGTACAACATATAGGATCGTTATATATGTTTAAAACATAGGTCGTATCACTATACGGCGAGAGCCATTTGCTGAAGAATAAGCCTTAACATACCTCGAATGTTGATTTCTGATTTAATTGGCGAGTATAACTTGTAATCAGCGATTCTTTCCAACTATAACCTTTTTACAGAGAAAGAACTAGTTTCAATACTAAGCTTCGATAAATATTGGTAACTTTCGATAATAATAGTAACTATAATTCAACTTCAAATAACTCGGTCGAAAACCTATAATTTCTTAAGAGTTCGAAGAGAAACGCTTACCTATTGCCTTGGCCATTTAGAATCCAATTTAGAGAAATTCTGACCTTTTTCGGCGGTGTTTTAGTTTGCGGCGAATTTTCAAGAAATGACTCCATTAGTAATGCTTCTTGTAGGCCTAGACTTCATTACCCGAATTTAATCTGAGATTGGACGGTGTTTGGTAGCGTAATTTGATGAAATCTTGATGAAAATTTGTGTGTTCTCTCATTTCTAGGCGGGAAATATTTGATGAATGATTTGAATTGAACAGGAAACATATATATAGGCATAGGCGGTGGCCTAGGAGGCCCCCTCGTGCTTTCCAACAACGCTAGGCCGGCGCCACGCGGCCATCGCGCCAAGGTGTCTATCGCGCCGCTCCTCCCCGGGCGGCGGTGTGCCTCGCGGTGCCAGGCATGCAGGCGAGCTGGCGCGTGCGTTGGCCCATCACGGCCCCAGCCTCGCCCAATCTTACTTTCGAGGCTTTTCACCCGTACTTGTCAACTTCTATTTGTCATCACAAATCCATGCGCGCGCATACTAACCATAATATCTTACGGTGTAACACTACTATTGAATTATGATTCATGCGCAAGTTTTATATTATTTCAATTAAAATCATGTTACAAGTTTTATAAATTAAATTTCTCTTGATGAAAAATTCTTGAAAGTTGAGATTTATGGTGAATGTTCAAGTATGATGAGATATTATTGATGAAAGGCATGTTATCTAGATACCCATATTTATAATCATGTTTCCGATGTGAATTGGTATTTCCAAGCATGTTAAAGTATTGGGCAATACTTACATGTTCAAATATGATTATGATTTCTCCCGAATTAAGCTTACCACATGGTTTTTTGGCCCGAAGACTCCCAATTATCTTTCAGCTTGCGACATGGTTTGAGTTAAAGCTTCTCATATGGATGATTTCAGATTTGAGATGTTTTTGATTATTGAGCTTCGTCAATAGATGATGGTAAGATTCATTGAAAAGCGATGGAGAGCATATGCATGTTTTTGAGTAGTGTCTAGGATTGAGTAGGCTAGGTCGATCACCCTATGCCTCAGAACTATGCGCCAACATGGGTTTATCCCCTGCCCTATTGGGCCACGGCTTCATATCGATGTCAGGTATCGTCACTTAGCCACAGCAGGAGCTGCGGAGCAGCTCTACCCACTTGAGTGTGATAGATGGGACCACGTAAGCTCTATTCAGTATGTTGGTTAAAAGACAAGTCTCATATTGTTCCTCATTAATTTAGTTATGCATATTCATCATTGATGATATACATATCTATAAATTTTCATGATTTGACTCGATGTTAGGTTTACTTATGAATATCATATTTTAGCTTCGACTCGATCGAATCCGTTATGATGTTATGTTATGTTGAATCGTGATTTGAAGAATGCATGCAAACCCTACTCTCGAATCTTATTCTTTATG
This sequence comes from Datura stramonium, assembly GCA_018107945.1. Lineage (NCBI taxonomy): Eukaryota > Viridiplantae > Streptophyta > Magnoliopsida > Solanales > Solanaceae > Datura > Datura stramonium. Next base: position 80,355 of record JACEIK010006802.1, on the reverse strand, counting down.
TTTTAAATTGTGCATATTTTAAATGATTTTACTTACCTTGCATACCGGTATATTTCAGAAGTAAGACCGCATACTCTATATTTGTATCGTTTCATGATCTGGGCCTGATCTCGAGCTCAACCCCGTTCATAACAGAGTCTTCGAGTTGGCATCTTACGCTTATTAGTTAGTCCTCATCTCCCGAGGACCACCTTATTAGATTCCTCTATGGATTTTAGTTTCTACTTTATTGAGTTAGTTGAGTCTTGTCCCATCAACTCATTATGTTTAGAAGGCTTTTTAGACAAAGGATGTATTCGGCTTGATTGTGTTTATTCGATGTTATGTTTATTTCAGACTTCTGCTAAGGTTATCATGTTAATTCTTCTATTTTGTTGATCGAGTTAGATGTACGTTAATGCCATGGGTTAACCCAGGGTCTCTTGGGGCTCCTTGTCCGTGTCTCGTCTGGGCCTCCGTTCGGGTCATGACAAACTTAGTATCAAAGCATTAGGTTGGAAGTGTCTAGGGTGTCTGAAAGCCGCGTTAAGTAGAAGTCTTTTTCATGAGTGTGAAGCGCGCCACACTACGATGAAGGCTATGAGATGTTTAGGAAATGTTTATTATGCAATGAAATGTCTCCCTATCCTTCTAGTTCGTGCTATTCCAGATTGCAAAATCATGGCTCCTTGTAAGAGTAAATGGTAGAAGGAATGGGAAAGGAACAGCCATGAGGACAGCAACGGAAATGGGCACTACCCAAGCCCCATTAGTCTAGAGCACCATGCCTTTGGAGCCGGTTGCCGCGTATGCCCCAATTGGGACCAGCTATTGTGGGATGCTCATGCAGGCCTTGACCTCTAGGTCAATTAACGATCGATTGCGCATGTCCCACAAAATGGCAATGCGGTGGCGGCTCCAGGATCGAGTTTCTTGAGAATAAACATGCCACGGAGTTCCTCGGGTCAAAAGTAGATGAGGACTGACATAAGTTCATTGATGAGATTGTGAAGATCACCCAAGTCATGAGGGTGAATGGAGTTGAGTGTGCGGAGTTAGCCTCTTATCGGTTGAAGGGTCACACACATCTGGTTTCGACAATGGAAGGATAGTAGGGTAGCCGTGGCGGGCCTGTCACTTCGGGAGGAGTTGCATGTTGCGTTCCTAGATCGGTTCTTCCCTCGTGAGATGGGGAGTTGAAAGCTTAGGCGGGAGTTCGTGAATCTCAATCAAAGGGAAGATGACGGTGCGGGAGTATGTGCCTTGAGTTCACTCGCCTATCAAAGTAACACCTCGAGTTAGTGGCGAGATCAAAGGGTGCGGGTGACGGTTTTGTCCATGGCGTGGCGGGCTATTTGGACAAGTATTGCAAGACCGCTATGCTCCACCAAGATATGGACCCTCATATAGTCTTGTACGCCCGAGATGAGGTGGTGCATAGAGAGAGAGAGAGAACCAAGAGGAGTCGGGAGGCGGTAATTGTGGATTCTCTTAGCGAGGACGGGTGGTGGGCACCGACGGTAGACCTAGAGATCTTCAGCCCTAGCATTTTCAGCATTGAGTGTGACATCAGGCCTAGGCACAATCAGAGGGCAGGCAGCAGGCTCTAGGGGTCAGAGTAGCCGGACCACGAGATTCTTGCATCGGCTTGCCGCCGAGATGTGGTCGGGGCACACGAGCCGTGCTTAGCGAGTACAGGTGCACGCTTTGGGTGATACAGATGCTCGGACACATGCTCAGAGATTTCCCACCAGCAGAGACAAGACCATGATAGGGCCGAGGCCCATCCTGCACTGGCTATGAGGGGAATCTACTAGCACGGGTGGCGGTCGGCGCCAAAACGAGATTCTATGCCTTAGCATCTGCCGGGGGAGATCTCCTCGGATGTAGTCACTTATATGTTGCGAGTTTTCCATCTTGATGTATACTTTGTTAGACCCGGGGGCTACCTTGTCTTTGTGACACCTTATGTGGCCAGTAGCCGGGTGGTCCCGAAGACTTGTCGGAAACCTTCTCGATCTCTACTCCGGTAGGTGATTGAGTTGTAGTTAGACAAGTGTATAGAGGTTTCCAGTGCACCGATCTTCAAAAAGTCACCTTAGCATATCTAGTAGAGTTAGCCATGACCGATTTTGATGTTATCTGTACACCCCATAGGTTTCTAGCACTTAGTTGGCCTATTCGCATGTAGGTTGAGAGTTTTACAATGCCATACGTGCGAAGAACCCAGGGGAAAGGTCGAACGAGTGCCAAGTCGGATTTTCGCAAGAGGAGGCCGAGCCGCGCTGCCTAGAGGGGCAGCGTGACGCGGAATCCCTCCTCGCGATGGACAGTGGCACGGGCTAGATTGGCACGATGGCCAGCGTGCCATGTTGCCATGCTTTGGGTTCCAAGTATATAAAGGCTCCCACTTCGTTTTTAAGTCATTTCTCATATTATTTTCCATTGAAAACAACCTGAGAACATAGGAGGACGAAGAGGTTACTATAAATTTCCGTCCGATTACCCGTCAGAAACGCAGTCAACTCAAATTAACTTTGGGTACGAGAAGTATAAAGCTGTAGGAGCATTTCCCATGGGTTAATTTCCACGAAAATGGCCGGCGAAGCATCGACCCACTGAGTCAAAGTGATTGGAATTGCTCCAAACTAGTGTTAATACACTCCCAGCATTAAAGTGATATTTCTCTCTTCTAGACTTATGAGAAATTTTGAGTTTTCATTAGTTCTTCAATAAACAGAAGAATAGCTAGTAGATATATACATAGTATTATTTTCTTCCAAAATAATGATGAAATTAGTTCTATTCTATTGTGAAAATGATTACAGTTGGGGAAATAGATGAATATTGCTTGAGCTGTGCCAGTTAATCAGAAACCGATAGTCGAGGTATTAAAGCTTGTCTCTATCGGCAAATTGAATTTACCCAGTCTGGTAAAACAACAATTCCGGTAAGGTATTCGAAACGATATATTATGTTAGGTATGCCAATTTAGTAAAGTACATCAGAAATATTATATCATGTCTTGGTAGCAAATTTAATGCAGCATGCCAGAGATTATATTATTATTATTATTTTAGGTGTATTATATGTAGTTATTTCTATAAGTTGAGATTTGATTGTATTGTTTGGGACTGGTTTTACATTATAATACATGTGCTTAAGTTAATAAAGCTAGCCATCGACTCCGTTCGCCAGAGGGCGAGGATACGTCGCTCTACGGAGTGGCATGTCGTTCGCTAGGGACGAAGATGGGAATCTTCGGTTTCCCCATATCTTGTCATGGTTGGCCTTTATACACCAAATCAAGCGCTTGTGCAGGGGTGTTGATTTGAGTCCTCCGGACTTAGGTACAATTATAGTCAGGGGCACAGCAGGCCCAAGTGCACCACCCAGGGGATCGACATGTTGCTTATAGTTACTAGGTGATGTGGTATGACAGGTAGGGTAAATGGGTGTGTGATTGTACCTTCCGGCTTATGGGGGCACGATTGAGTTTATGTTGTGTATGTTATGTCATGTTATTTTAGTTATGGTTAGATAGACGGTAGGGCATTGCAGGTACGGCTCCTACTCTTTTCAGAATAGTTAAGGCTAGTCTTGAACCCAATATTCCGGCGATTTGATCTGTCTTTCTGTGCTCAGATTACTATCAGTTTCATTATTTTACTTTCAGTTATTTTCGATTGTTGCTTTGCATACTGATGCGATGTGCGCGCCCGTTACAAATGTTGCATTACTTACTGGGTGCACTAGACGAAGAGCAGATCCCTCGTAGTTTCGATCGGTGTTACAACCTTCAGCTCCTTTCATTCGGAGCACAGGAAAACAAGTGTGCTTTCTTTTTTGTTTGTACGGTATGGGTAGGCCGGTGCCTTGTCCCGACCATCTTATTAGTCTTAGAGGCTTGCGGATTGTATATTTTCCCTTTGTAGTTGTTGTATTGACGTGTGGGGCCTTATTCAGTTGTTAGTTGGTGACCTTGTCGGTCATAGATCGAGTGTAGTGTCCGATTTTATTTCTCGGATTTAATAACTAAGACAGCATGGTGGCCTTGTCGGCCCGCATAGGATCCTTTGTAGTTGTAGTTTGTTACGGTTAGTTTTTCTTACAGTGGCTATAGGCCTTGTCGGCCGGAGGCTATGTTCACGGCCGTTATATAGCCCATCGTTTTCTTGAATCCAGAAGTTAGGGCGGCACCATAAGTGCTTAGGCTCGGTTAATCCAGCCGATCGAGGGTCTAGTAGGGCACCGAGGTGCCGATCATGCCTCCCAAGGTGAGCGTGACATATCCTCGGCATGTATTGGCTATTTTCATGTTATGCCTCAGTTAATTGTAGAACCCGGGCAGTAGAGTGCAGATTTCCGGGTGAGCCAGTCATAGAATTGGAAGGATAGTTTAGTTGTGCCTGTAGGTCGTATCATTTCCTACCTTAAGGCTAGAAAGATGATTTCTAAGGGTTGTGTGTACCATCTAGTTAGGGTTAAGGATATTTGAGTCGAGACTGACTATCAGTCAGTCCTAGTAGTATGTGAGTATCCAGAAGTATTTCTGGATGATCACAGGGGAATCCCTCCCGAGCGGGAGATTGATTTTGGTATTGACCTTTCTCGATACGCAGCCTATATCTATTCCTCCTGAATGGCTTAACCGAGCTAAAATAGTTGAAGGTGCAATTAAAGGACCTATTAGATAAAGGATCTCATTAGACGGGCAAGTCCCCATGGGTGCACCGGTTCTCTTTGTCCGAAAGAATGATGGTTCCCTACGTATGTGCATTGATTATAGGAAATTGAACAAGGTCTCCACCATCAAGAACAAATTATTCTCTACCAGGATTGATGATTTATTTGATCGGGGTGCCAAGTGTTTTCGAAGATGAGTCTCGAGATTCGGGTACCATCAACTCTCGAGTTGGGAGATATCACGAAGACAACCTTCAGGATGCGGTACGGTCGTTATGAGTTTGTAGTTATGTCTTTTGGACTAATGAATGCTCCTGCGGCTTTTATGGACTTGATGAATAGGATGTTCAGCCAGACTTAGATTTGTTTGTGATTATGTTTATTGATTACATCTGATATACTCTTGGGCGAGGAGGAGCATACCGCTCATTGAGGTGGTGTTATGGAATCTCAAGGATCCCAATTATATGCCAAATTCAGCAAGTGTGAGTTTTGGTTGAACTCCGTGGCATTTTTGAGCCATGTGGTATCAAGTGAGGGTATAAAGGTGAACTCTCGGAAAATAGAAAGCGGTGAAGAATTGGCTTGGAGCCGGTGAATCCTTGAGATATCAGGAAGCTTTTTGGGTTTAGATGTCTACTATCAAAGATTTGTGGAATGTTTCTCATCTATTGCGGCAACTTTGACCAAGTTTACTCTAAAGAAGGTGAAATTCCAATGGTCGGAGGAGCTTGTGAGAGAAGCTTTGGGAGTTGAACACTCCAACCTTCGGCATCGGTGTTAACTCTATCGGAGGGTACCGATTGGTTCGTGGTGTATTGTGATGCTTCAAGGTCGGACTTGGGTGTGTATTAATGCGGGGCGGGAAAGTTATAGCATATGCCTCAGGAACAACTAAAAGTTCATCGGAAAGAATTACTTGACCCATGATCTTGAATTAGCCACGGTGGTATTAGCCTTGAAGATATGGCGACAATATTTTCACGGGGTTCACATGGATGTGTTTACAGACCATAAGTGTCTACAATATGTCTTTGCAAAAGGATCTCAATCTTAGGCAAAGGATATTTGTTGGAGCTACTCAAGGACTACGATATAAGTGTGCTTTACAATACGGGCTAGGCTAATGTGGTGGCGGACACACTTAGTAGTCTCTCTATGAAGTGTGTCCCATGGATGAGGGGAAGAAGGAACTGGTGAGGGACGTGCATCGACTTGCAATGTCGAGAGTTAGGTTGGTTGACTCGATCGATGGTGGTATTATTATTGACGGTCATAATCGTCCTTGGTAAGCTTGATGTAAGAGCTAGACAAGATGAGGACGATTTCCGGTAAAGTTAAAGGAAGCCATTCAGAATCAGAAGGTGGAGGTCTTCTCCAAAGGGGAGATGATGCTTCGATACCGGGTCACTTATGTGTTCGGATGTTGATGTTTTGAGGGCAGGATGCCTGAACTCATGGATCCAGAGTATTCTATCCATCCTAAATTGCCAACAAGATGTATTGTGACTTAAGGGAAGACTATTGGTGGAATGCATGAAGAAGGACATTGCGGAGTTTGTAACCAAGTGTCAAATTGTCGGCAAGTGAAGTTCCCGAGCATCGAGACAGTTCTTTTAGTATATCGGTCCTACTTGAAAATTGGAAGAAGAAATTAATAAGGACTTCATCACGGGTTTGACTCGTACTCGTCGACAATATTACTCCATTTGAGTTGTGGTAGCGGTTGACCAAGGCCGCTCATTTTCTACCGGTCAAACCACACCCAGTTCGGTGGAGGATTAGGCCAAACTATATATCCGGGAGCTAGTTCGGTGCATGGGTGCCCACGTCCATCATATCATACAGAGGCACCTAATTTACCTCTCAGTTTTGGAGGTCCTTCCAAAAAGGACTTGGTACTAGGTTAAGCTCAACACAACATTTCACCCACAAATGGATGGTCAAGCGGAACATACAATTCAGACTCTCGAGGACATGTTGAGAGCATGCATGATCGACTTCAGAGTTAGTTGGGATGATCATTTTCCTCTTATCGAGTTTGCATACAATAACAGCTACCATTTCAATATTTAGATGGCCCCGTTTGAGGCTCTGTGGGGCGGAGATGTAGATTGCCTATTGGTTGGTTCGAAGTTGGGGAAGCTACAATGATAGGACCAGACTTAGTCATGAGGCTATGGAAGGTTTAGCTTATATGGGATAGGCTGAACACAGCTCAAAGTCGCCAAAAGTCTTACACCGATGTGAGAAGGAGAGAGATTGAGTTCGAAGTGGATGATTGGGTATTTTTGAAGTGTCGCCCATGAAAGGAGTAATGCGGTTTGGAAAGAAAGGGGAAACTCAGCCCTCATTTTGTTGGCCCCTACAGGATTTTGAAATGGGTTGGCAGGTGGGCATATATGAATTGGAGTCTCCCTCGGAATTAGCTTTAGTGCATCTTGTATTCCATGTATCTCTTTTAAAGAAGTGTTTTGGGTGATCCGGCTCTTGTTGTTAGGTGGAAGGTATTCGGTGTGAAAGACAGCATTAGCATGAGGAGATTCGATGGAAATCTTGGATCATCTGGTTCGAAGGCTAAGAAATAAGGAAGCAGCTTCAGTCAAGGTCTTATGAAGGAATCAGCAGGTTGAAGGGGCTATGTTGGAAGTCGAAGTAGACATGATGGCTAGATATCACATTTATTCTCTACCGGCTTAGTCCCATCTTGAAGTATCGGTTTTTGCTCTCAAACTCTAATTAGTTTTCATGTTCAGTTCATGTGCCCAAGTTTCCTTTATGTATATGGATGTATGCATGATTTGTGAATTCAGTCCAGCTATGTATTTTAAATCAGAGATGGTCATTTGTAGTTTTCAACTTAAATAATTAGTATTCAAATATGATGATTGCATTTCTCTGCGTTTATGTATGTTTTCCAACATTGAGGTAGAGTGTTCCCAATGCGGAGATATTGTTATAACCGGAAGCCCAAGATCAGACCTGGGAGTTCAAACGGAGAAAAAGGGTGATATATGGCATCAGGTCACAGAATGGGTCGTGATATGACCCGTGGGGCCGGAGACCGCGAGTCTGATGTGACTCATGGTGAGGATTGGGGTTTAATTAAAATTTTGGGTTTAGCATCCGCACGAGACATGACCATGAGTCATGAGTCGAGACCCAACGACTCATTGAGTTAGTCGTGGGAAGTGGTGATTGAGAAAGAAAAGAAGAGGTAGTGTACCTCATGGAAGGACCCCACAAGTTGTGGTTAGTCACCACGATTCATGGGATGAGTCGTGGCCAGCGAGGAAAAGTTTGATTGAGATTAAGGCGAGTGTATGTGGCCAGTGGTGACCACAGTCATAGTCCCAGTAACGATTCGTGATATCACTCGTGATGAGCCCAGATGATATTTTAAGTAGTGTGCCAATCGCGATACCACGGGTCATGGCACAGTGACAGGTCGTCATGTCCCTCGTGAGGCCCGTCAAGCTTGTTTTCTTCAATTTCTCTTCAATTTCTCTTGGGAAAATGTAGAAGTGTAAGAATCATCTATAATCAGGTATGTAGGGTTATGAGTGGGTAGATCCTTTCACACCCATGCTCAATCCCTCTCTAAATAATGAGTTTTCTATGTCAAATATATGGGGTTTTAACCAATGCATGAAATTCTTAATTCTCTACTTGGGTATGATTTAAATATATTTCTACTATTGAAGTATGATTCATGGGCAAGTTTTATATTATTTCAATTAAAATCATGTTACAAGTTTTATAAATTAAAATGCCCATTGATGAGAAATTCATGAAAGTTGAGATTTATGATGAATGTTCAAGTATGATGAGATATTATTGATGAAAAGCATGTTATCAAGTTACCCATGTTTATAATCATGTTTTGAATGTGAATTGAGTATTTTCAAGCATGTTAAAATATTGGGCAATGCTCATATGTTAAGTATGATTATGATTTCTCTCGAATTAACCTTACCACATTGTTTTTGAGCGAAGAATCCCAATTATCTTTCGGCTTGTGGTATGGATTGAGTTAAAAACATTCTCATATGCATGATTTCAAATTTGAGATGTATTTGATTATTGAGCTTCGTCAATAGACGATGGTAAGCTTCGTTGAAATACGATGGAGAGTATATATGCATGTTTTTGGGAGTAGTGTCTAGCACCGAGTAGGCTAAGGGTCGATCACCCAATGCCTCGAGACTATGTGCCAACGTAGGTTTATACTTATATATACATATGTACCTTTAGGACCTCCCTTATGAGCCATCCCCTGCCCTATTGGGCCACGGAGTTTGATATCTATATCATGGTATCGTGCTTAGCCCTGGCAGAGCTCTGGTGGCTCTACCCACTTGAAGTGTGATAGTTGGGACCATGTAAGCTCTATGTCGTGGTATGTGAGTTAAGGCAGGTCTCTCATTGTTCCTCCTTAATTCAGTTATGCATATTCATCATTCATGATATACATCTATATATGCTTTAAAGCAGGTTTTGACTCGATGTTCAACTTTACTTATGTATATAGATTTTTAGCTTTGATCGGTGAATCGGTTATGATGTTACGTTACATTGAGATCATGATTTGAAAAGAATGCATGCAGAAAACCTTACTCTCAGATTCTTATTGGTTATGTTTTATATTATGTATATTTAAATGATTTTACTTATCTAAGTGGTTTTACTTGCTTGCATACCGGTACATTTCGCGTCACTTGACCTTCTCTATGTTGTATCGTTTCGCCCAATGCGAGCCCGGCTCGAGCTCGAGTGCCGTTCACTGCTTGATCTTCTTAGTTAGCATCTTACGCTTGTTGAGTGAGCTCATCTCCCTAGGACCATGTTTATTCGATTCCTCTATGTATTTTCAGTTTCTTCTTTATGAGTTAGTTGGGGTCTTGTCCCATCAACTCATCATGTTTGGAGGCTTTTCAGACAAAAGGATCTATTTAACTTAGATTATGATTGAGTTAGTGTTATGTTTATTTCAAATTTCAGCTAAAGTTATCATGTTAATTCTTCTATTTTGTTGATCGAGTTAGATGTATGTTCATGCCATGGGTTGACTTGAGTCTCTTGGGGATCCTTGTCCCATGTATCGATCCAGGCCCTCCATTCGAGTCATGACTATCATCTATCTATGGAGTCTCTAAGAAAATAACAACCAATTCGAGACGCAGCTTGAAAATCTAATAAAGTAAGTAATGTAATCAATGGAACCCGTAAACAAGAATGTGGGTTTTGCAAAGTCTTATGAATAGCAAGTCCCTCCAGTGTCTCGTAAAGTTGGAATCTACCTCATCTCGTTACCTAACAAACCACCAAAAATAAAAGATAGTATGCCTGAGTATTGAATTTTCGGTGAATCTCTTCAGGACAAGAATTTATATAATAAAAATAATCATGATAAGAATAAGAATAATTTAAAAAATAATTATAATGAAATAATTCAACGTAATCTAAATATGTCATCCCAAAATAGGGGTAATCCAAATATGTCATCCTGATATGGGGTAATCCAAACAAGTCATCTCAAAGGAGTATCAAAGTGTCCTCCCATTGGAAGGTAACCATAGTTCCTCCCAAGGGTAATTGATATGTGATTTTTTGTGAGCACATTTTTACTTCTTTTCATAATGTTTTTCGTGACTTTAGGTACTAATTTAAGTCAAAACTATCTCTATTTTTCTAAGTTTCATAAATCTAATAAGTTGATAAAAGGAGACATAGAAGTAATTGAAGTACATCTAAAATGCGATCCGCATTCTCAAAGGTCTTTTGTCCCAGAGAACACCACCAAGCAATCTATAAAGGACTGGTCAAGATGAAGTCCATTTTCTCAAAGAGAAAATGTCAAACTAGTCCAATTTATCAGCAATTTCATGGTGGAACAGGCGGGCGTGGGAAAAAACATTGTCTTTTCAAAAGACATTTTTCAGTTAAAAGGATGGAAGGCCAGATAGAGCACAAAATCAACTGACAGTTCCAGATGCGAGACCGTCTTTTTCAAACTTCTTCGTCTCTATGACCCGGGACCCTCCAAATTTGAATTTAGCGGGGTTTTAGGGACTTAGTATAAATAGTCTTTTTTGTTATTTTTGAAGAGTTCCAAAATTTCTGAATAATTTTAGCTTAGTTTTCATTGTTCATTCATAGTGTTTTATAGCTTTAGTTCATGGTGAAGATACTCATTGGAGATTAGAATTTAATTTCAATTAATGGTTTCTCTATTCTCCTCTTGCTTTGTGAGTATGTGTAATTACTTGCTTTTTTCTTTTTTTCTTGTTATAGGTAACTAAATCCCGAGATCTAGAGTTGTGAACCCAATGAATTTCTGAACCCTAGTGATCTCAATTAAATTGAGAGGTAATTATGAGCTTAAAAACAGTGATTGATTTGAGGTTTGTAAAGTGAGATTGGTGGTGAAAATCATCCAATCAAGCCCAATTGCCTCTATTGTATTTAGGAGACCCAATTAGGTTTGGGTAGCAACAATCAATAATGAACCATGACTCTAAATCTTGTTTAATGGATTCACCTGAGCATAGAAGCGGAATCAAATCGGCAAATTCTAATTAGGTAGAATAGGTTCTCAGAAATTTGAAAAAACCGATGTAGATTGACATTGTTGAAATTGTTAAAAGACACATAATGATTACCTAAGTTGATTGCTTACATATTCATTGTTAGTCAATCTCCACATAACCCTTTGAGTGACTTAGGGGAATCTACACAAGGGAGTCATCCTAGAATTTTATCCATATTGAATTAGAACTCATTTTAATTCTTAGATAATTATACTCTTTACCACTAATCCGAGCAGTTTCTCAACTTACAAATCAAATTTGAATTGTTTTATAGTATTGGCCTAAGCAAGTCTCTGTAGATCGAGATCCAGAGACTCTATGTTGGGTAATTATAGTATATCAACTATGTATACTCTCACTGGTTGATATGGATCCAGAGATAATATCATTAATTTGGCGTCATTATTTGCGGATGTTGGCATTAGGACCTATCTAGCAATTTGAATTTTGTTATTTGATTGAAATCTACTCTATCACACTTGTTGTTGTGATTGTAAAATAGGTGTTAGGCATGTATTTTCCCCAAGGAGAGCTGGATAACATGTTTGTGAGAACAACGATGGAGTTGACTATGCTGGCATGATCATTCCTCCATGAGTTAATGCAACATCATCATTCAAAATTGATGGTAGCATTCACGGAATCTTGAAAATTTGAAGGACAATTTCACAATTCAGCAGGATAATGGCCGCATGGCATCTCCACAAAAAAAAACTTTCTTTGAGTTTTGTAGCTACATAGGCAAAATAATGTCTCTGATGATGCCATCAACCTAAGGGTCTTCAAATTCTTAATGGAGGAAAGCACTGCATGAATGGTTGCACCATTTACCTCCCAACTCCATTGACACGCAGCAAGAGCTTATCAACGTGTTCTTGAAAATGGTTCCATTTGAGCAAGAAAACAAAACAAAGGATAAAATTTTCTCTATTTCGGACAGCTTCTGGGAGCAATTGTTTGAGAATGAAACGCTTCAAAACGTACATCAATGAAACACTATAGGTTCCCCGATACATATTGCTTGAGATATTCTACACTAGGCTAGATTTCTTTGGCAATCCGTTGACAACAATGCGGCAGGGTTGTTTTATGGATAAAGATGTATGACCATACTGCCATTATACTTGAATGGATTGCATAGCATAACCTTAAACATACTTGCATGGTGGAGACTAAAGTGGAGGCTTGAATGTGGGTAATCCTTCGTTATCTCATTTGATGATGAAGAACCAAGAGCGTTATTAGATAATGACTACTATGGCCACCAACCTTGCCTTGTTGACTAAGAGATTGACCTAGACTGAGGTCAAAGTGCAGGCCATTAAAAAGCACCAAATTTTCTCATATAGGCATAGTCTTCCCCCTCCCCTCCTCCTTTTCAATATAACAATACCATGAGCAAACCTCCAATGAAAGTTCAGATACTAGCTATGTAAGAAACACATTCGAATATCATCCAAGGCCACACATCAACAACAACATCAAGGCCATCCATCTTCCTGTTACCAGAGTCATGTGATCTTAGCTATAAGTTCAAGGTCAATATTATCCAATGAATGACTATAGAGGGAATGACTATAGAGGCCTAAATCAAGGTTTACATAATAATGGTAATTTATGGAATAAGAGCTTGAACCCCTCTCACCGAGGGGTCCTTCTTCTAGTTCATAAAACATAAGGAAGGGACCTTCTTAAGAAGAAGGGAGTTCAAAAATTGAAGGCATGTTGGAGAAAGTGCTCTTCAACCAAGAGAGGTTCGATGCATTAACACCCTAGAAATTCCTACGACTAGACTTTGGATTTAAATCTTGATTATGTAGAAAATTGGAAAAATAAAAACCTCAGTACGAGTCATAGTACAACTCGTAGAATCAAGGTATGAGTCATACCTAGACTCATAATAGGGGGAGCAAGGAAATCAATAAGTGTAACTAAGAGAAACCACAATTACATGCACGACTCGTGCCACCATGGCACGGATCGTATTGACCAGTCAAGGAGAAGTTCAAAGAAAAGGTCAAGGAACTTCTAGGTAACCACGAGCCATGATACATCTCATGGAACGTTTATACGGATAATATAACCCAGTCATGAGTTGAATCAGAGAAATGTTTAGGGGGAAATCACAAATCGTAGTATGACCCGTAGGATCCTGGTAAAGATTGTAGGAGGCTTCCATGGAAAACTTTAGTGGATGGCTTTGAGTAGGGTCCCTAACCATGGGTGAAGGTATGGATTATATGATCCTGGTATGACTCGTATGATGAGTCGTACCGCCTGATGGGCAGAGATTTTTAAAAAACGATTTCTAGGGGCAGTTTTGTAAAACCCGATTATCCTAACTCCTAAACTAAGTCGTATTGGGATTATTTAGAAGGGGTTTTAGAGGATTAGTCGACCCTCTCCCCTCATTCATTCCAAAAGTCACGAAGAGTTCCACATAAGAACTCAGACAGGCTTCTCAGGGCAAGGGCTAGGGCTTCTATCCTTCTCAAGATTTTCAGGTGCTTTCTCAAGGAATTTCTACTCTAGGTATGTGGGATTGCTACAAAGGATCTTTTCACCCCTATGTCCCAAAATTCTTATAGAAATCCTATTAATTCCAGCCTTGTAAAAGATAGAAAATTGGGTTGTTCTTCAGACAGATTATGAATTCCTTCATTGTTAATAGATGCTTTGGTATTTGTCACGATCTGAACATAGGCCCAGATTGAGACACTCGACAAAGAACCCCGAGAGGCTATAAGTCGGCCCATGGCATGAACATAATAACTAAAGCTCAACATAATAAATACGGAAATCTGATATTTGAAATAGAAAATCTAATAACATCTAAACAACGAAAAACATAATGCTGATCCAAAGCTAAATACATGTTATGTTTGATAAGCCTCTACAACTTGACAAGTTGATGGGATAAGAACCCAATAAACTCACCAAAGAGTAAAACTGAGGATACTGAATACAAGCTGATAAAAAGGTCCTCAAAGGATGAGGACTCACCAACCAAATGAGTATGCTAGCACTCTGAGAATCTGGCTAGTGACGGGACTGAACCTGAACGTCCTAGCTTGTATCATTTTCATGATACAACATAGATGTCACGACCCGAACGTAGACCCGGATCGTAACACGGGACAAGGAACTCCGAGAGGCCTCAAGTCGACCCATGACATAAGAATACATCTAACTTCATTTCATTTTAAGAAGAATACTAAAATGCGATATAGCAGAAGCATAAATGTAACATAACATAGAATAATAAGCGGAAAGTACTGGACATACACATAAGTTGAGTACTACATACGGTCTGAAAGCCTCTATCGTTTAAGATGGGTTGATGGGACAAC
>JACEIK010006802.1:23620-36799 GCA_018107945.1 Datura stramonium | reverse complement strand
AATCATTTAACCGAACTTAGCTTCAAAACTACTTCTACGAGCGGTGATGTGACAATTCTAAGTCAGTGTCTAGCTCATCCCGTTTTATTAACCAAGCAAGGAAAATTAGGTATAATTTCTATCCTAATCGCTAATCCTATCATAAAGATAAGAACTTGCTCCCTACATTCTTATGTTCTAGCCTAGGGTTACTGTTTCGAGCTTTTACCTAAGCTTAACGAGTTTGTTTTTATGGTTATCAAGCATAAAAATAATGATAATTAAGAATGTAAGACAAAAAAACAACAAAAACTCAAACTAATGAAGAATTCATGCAATTACAATTATATCACATAGTCTCAACCCTAGAGAAAGGGTTTTAGCCACTCATGTTCTTACAAATACTTAAAAACATGATTAAAGTATCACTCACAAGAATAGATAAAAGAGAATGAAAATTAGTGAACCCTAGGTAGAGTTCTTCCTTTCTCCCTTCGCTCCTTTCCGCTGTTCTCAAGAAATTTCGTAATTAAATGATTTTAGAAGCTAAGGGTTTAATTTTACTATGTTGAAATTTCAGATTTTTGGTCATTGGTAAACTGCCTCTGTGTCATGGAACTGAACGCCTCAATTTGACTCCGTGACACAGACAGTCGCGCTGGCTCACTAGAACTTCGGCATTTGAATGTCAAGGACGCAGGCTCTGCGCATTGCCTGGCGTGGCACGACGCTTGTTGCTCAGCCCGCACAGGCGTGACACAGTAGTAGCGCGTAGGCATTACTTCGCTTGTCCCTTCGCGCGCGCATGCCCTTGCTTGGCACAGTGCCTAGCGCGCACACTGCTGGTCGTGCAGGTCTGCCGGTGTGGCATGTTGGGCAGTGCGACATTGATATTTTCGTGCACATTTCATGCAACCTTCCTCCAACTCATTCCAATGCTTCATCTTGTTTGTGCATCATCAATTTTAAGCCCCTCCTAGCATCTTTCACCTACAAAACAAAGAGCTAATCACATTGGTTARTGCATACACAAAAATATTCAAAATCACATGAGAATTTAATTAATTAAATTGACAAACTTGACTAAATTAAGTTATAAAATAGCACATGCCCATTAAATTGACAAACTTGACTAAGTTAAGTTATAAAATAGAACTTGGGCATGTAATTATGCCCAAGATCAGTGATTTTATTTTGTGATTTATATTATATTTTCTAAATTATTATTAGATTCTACAACTATTTTGATTATAAAACTATTAATATTAATTTCTACTAAATTAAGCCCAATTATGCATCGAGTTATGATCTTTACTTCAATTGTTGATATTTATGAACCCATTATGATTTATGATTTGAAATATGAATTTATTCAAATACCCATTATGATTTGATGATTTTCAAGATATATGTATGATCTACAAGTATGCATGAATCCCATGATTTACGAATTATGTTTTTGGCCGACTCACGGGCCTTACCCTCATGGCTAGTTCATATATTTACAAACATGTTTATGATTATCATAATTTAACTAGCCCATGAATTTCATGCATATTATACTATGAGCACTATATATGTTTTGGGAGTAGTATTTAATATCGAGTAGGGTTTGGAGCCTAGGTTCTGTCCCAAATCTCAGAACTACATGCTACCGTAGGACATGATGGGACCTCCCTTGTGACTGTCCCCTTGCCCTAATGGGCCCTTTTCATGGTGATATCATGCCTTTCATTGTTCTACCCTTGGCAAGGTACGAACGCCCTCCCGACTAGGGTTATAGGTCGGGCTCCATGTGTGCTCGTTTGGGATATGTCGGTTATGAGAATCTCCCACTGTCCTCATGATTTATGCATGTTTATGATTATGTATATTGGCTCAAGACATGTTCAATAAATCTTTTCTCATATGATTATGATTACGACTGAATTACGAATGTTTTGAAAATCATGAGCCCTATGTTATCGTATGCCATTTATGTTATGAGCATGTTGTCCTACTCTTACAATCATTTTATGAGCTTTTATATATTTTAAATGTCTATTTTACTTACCTTGCATACTCGTACATTCCACGTACTGACCCATACATCTTATGCTATATCGTTTCATAATACAGGACTCGGCTTTCAGGCTCATCCCCATCAGTAGTCCGTTAACAGTTAGCTATCGATCCTTTTGGACTTTTGGTGAGTCCTCATATTCCAAGGGCCATATTTCAGAAATATGTTCCTTTTATTTTGGTTTCGCCGGGTTAGTTGGGGATGTTGTCCCATCAACCCATCTGATATGATAAAGTCTTTCAGACTAATTATAGTACTCAGCTGCTATGCATTTCTAGTACTTTTCGCTTATCATGCTATGTTATGTTACATTTATGTTTCCTCTATATCATATGCTTAGTATTCCTCTCTAAGTGATATGAAGTTAGGTGAATGTTCATGCCATGGGTCAACTTGGAGTCTCTCTGGGCTCCTTGTCCCGTGTTACGATTCGGGCCTTCATTTGGATCGTGACATAAGCTCTTTCCTATTGTCCTTAGAACATAGATTTTTGTCCCTTGTTTCTTCTTTTCTTTCTTATGGTATAAGAGTAGAAAAATGATAACTTGTATATGGTAGTCAATATATGGTACTTTATTGGAATATTTGGTGCATCATATCTTTACTAATTTAATTGTGTTTTTTGTTCATACCTTTGCACACGATATCTGGAACATATCTAGAAATTCTAGGATCTCTTCTTAGACTTGTCAAAGGGTGGCTGAAGTAACTCAGGCTTTCTAGCTATAGACCAATATGCTTTTGGGAGTGTTTGGCTTATTGTTTCTTATCACACTGAATGGTGCTACTACCTAACTTGATGATGGTCCTTTAGTTGCAGTTTTGTAGTTTTCGCCTTGCTAATCATTCCTCTTTTGTTGTATCATTCCTGAATGGAGCCACATCTAGCTGAATTCTCTATAAATATGTGAAAATTATTTCTTAATTAGTTATTGTTGTGGTAGCCAACCAAGCATTGGAAAATTGGGAAACACTTTGTAGAAATATTTTACTAAAACACACTCTAATGAAGTGGCATAGGCGTGAGGTCTATTAGTCTTTAATTCTTTTTAACCCTCGAGGGCTTTGCTTTGTAGCTCTTTTATTTCTTCTCTACTAAGATTGTCCTCAAGGTATGCAAGTAAAACTCATTAGATCTTTGAATAGCTGGAAGATAGAGCATTGGATAGAAGATTATTCTAATGTATATATTTGCGTTATGATTAGTACGAGAGGAGCATACTGGCATCAGGTTAAAATTAAACTAAAGTCAGTTTTTTCATGAATTTGCATGGGTCATATCCTAGTAGGTAATGTGTTGACGATGAATAAACTACATCAATAAAATATTTTGTGTGAATTGTGGTTTTGGCCTATGGAATTAGGAAAATATTACAGATCAATAAGAGAAGAAAGATACTAGATTGTTTAAAGGTATAGTGCTTGTGAATGCAAAGACAGTAACAAAATAATTCAGCTTATAAGATAAAGAGAACTCCAGTAAATATGTAAAAAATACAGATATTTCTAAAATACTTTCCACCAAAAAAGTAGGCACTTTTCCTTTTTCATTTAAACCGCAATTKCCTCCAACAAAGAATGTAGCTACTTTTCTTTTAACATTGAAGATGTTCTTGAAACCAACCACCTCAATTTGATTTTGTTTTCTTGTTAAGAAGAGGCTTCTACAGCTGTATCTGATACCGAAAGTTCCTCACCTTTTGGTTCTTTGTTATCTGGGCTCTTCTCTTCTTTAGCTGATTCCTTGGGTGCTTCACTCTATTTGAAAGTGGAATCAATCAGTAATGTAAACATAAAAATAGACACGCCTTGTAGTATATAGTACTATTGGTGTTCATCTGATGTGGTATTTAAAGAGAGCATATGACATGTTTTAGCGTGCATTCATTGACTTAAAATCTTGTATTATGTTTTGTTTGATCGAGGTTGTTCTTAAAGTAAACTATATAATTGGGATGGGGTAATCGAGGGAAGATATATGTTTGGGAGACAGTTCGTTGGATCTCAGTTCCTGAGCCTTTTTTAGTATTTCTCATTGATCAATATTAAAGTTACCTTAAGATACCTCATTAAGCAAAGATCCAAGAGATTGGCGCTTGTCATCAGCACCTTTCTCCTCAGCCACCTTCTCATCTACCTTTGTCTTGGAATTGTCACCACCTTCTATCACCTCCAACACCTCAGGGGCAGTGGTGGTGGTGGTTGTGATTTCCTCCTCCTTCCGTTGCTCCGGTGGAGGGACTGCCATTGCCTCAGCCCTCATGTCCTTTGGTACACTTGCACAAGCTCCCATTTTTTTCCTTAGTAAATAAGGTCTGAAACCTTCTCCCTCTCCTCTCACAAACTCAAATGTGTGTTTGTGAGAGAATAGAAGATGAAAGAACGCAAAAGAGAGAAAGAAGATGGCTTTTAAGTAATATAGAATGAAGTTATTTGCCTTTGTGATAAGTAATATATACATAGAATTGAAAATAAACTTGCCTTCCGATTTTCTATCTGCAACACAGAAAATTTTGAGGGAAGTCAATGGTTTGAATAAAGGATCTCCATATTAATTTGAATCATTTACTAAATCACATCATGAATGGCTGTCATTATGAGTTTGGACCTATCTTTTTTATGACAAAAAATTAGGAGAAGTGTGCGTATGGTTTGCATGTATTTCTAGGTTCCATATTTCCTTCCTTGAGAATTAACTTCATCAGTAACTTTGAAAACAACCTTTTTTTCTCTCTTCCACCTTTTATTTTCTTAGAAATTTTGGCGGGTAGACTTGTGTCTTTATTTACATAATTTTTTAGCAGGGACTTGTGAATAATAGAGAAATAGAATGTAGAATAGGGGATAGCTTTTAGTGGGATTGAAACGTTGTACACAAGTGATATAGGATGAACACTGCTATCAATATTACTTTCCTATTTCAATTTATGTGATGATTATTTTTTAGTTTGTTTCAAAATAAAGACAGCTTTCTAAATTTAAAAATAAGTCAATTTAAATTTTTCATTTTACATTTACTTGGATGGAGGAAATACCTTTTTTCTTAAACCTCATTCCTAATCAAACTTTGCCACATAAACTGAAATTGAGAGAGCAGTATATTTGTCAATTACTTTAGACCAAAAGGATACATTGGCCTCAAAACATTTTTGAAATTTCTTGGAGTGCTACATAGATGATCTTACAAGATCCTTGTGACTTTCCAATCACTACTTTCTTACAGATATTGTAATTAATATTCCTACAGACTTTAAAGAGTTCGTGATCAATCTTTCATGTTTACTAAAGTGAGCCCCACTCGATTCATGGAGGCTAGAGTTTATCCCTTGATTTTGTACTAAGTAGTTAGATGTTTCATTGACTAGAATCTAGTAACTAGATTGAGGGATATGGGATTGCTATGCCTGTTTACTCTTAAAAATAAGGTCCAATTAAATTTTATAGTGAGGCCATAAGTGTACGAGATTGACCTTGTTCAAATATATGAAATAAAATTTAAAATAAAATAAATAAAATAAAAATAAGTTAAAAACATTAGCTTGATGGTTAAGCTTTGGATGATATCCTTGATGAACTGAGATCTTTGCTTGATTACTAAACAAAAAAAAAATATGCTTGAAAATAAAGTGTATAGTATTCTATGTTGTCCAATGCCCCTTTTGATACACATGTATTCCTTCGTATAGCTCCTAATATGTTTTAGGTCTTCAATTCTGACAGAATGCATTAAACTAACTTTAATCATGAATAAATTATAATTAGTGCTAGTGTAGTAACGTAGCCGATATCTCCGGTATGTCCATTTATCTTCTGTCTTGATCTAATCTTTTCTTCAATTTCTTTTTTTATGTCTAGGTCTATTCCTCTACTAAAGTTTATTTATTCTAGAATTTGGACTTTGACTATTCTCTAATCATTATGGAATTTTCTTATCCTATGAGACACATGTCTTCTTCTTAGTTGATCCATGTGTTGAGCCTATTTTTATCATATACAGATATTCTGCATACTTTTTGGACTAAACTCTTACATTTATTCGATAAGTGTTAATGATTAAGGAAAAATTTATCTTTCTAGTTAATGATTACTTTCTGTCTCCTCTGCGAAAAGTTTTTCTTTCTTCAATAGAGTAGAAAAACCTTTAGTCTTCTCGATGTTTCTTCCTGTCTTTTCAACTATGTGTCTTGATTCTTCTAGACTCTAAACAAATTAGATTTTTAAAGCATTGTTGTAATGATGTCTTGTCACTTTTGCGTTAATTTCTCGCTTCATTTTCATCTCTTTAAATATAACTTCTTGAGTTTTCATTCTTGCTACAACTTTCTTCTTGCTCTACTTCTTTTCTCGGCATTCTCTTTTCTTAATCATTTTCTTCTTGCCTTGTCAAAAAATGACTTCTGCTCATGATCAACCTTCTCCCTCTGCCATTGGTCGTGGTTCTTTTGATGTTTCTCTTTGTTGGTTATGGCTGAGAAAACTCCTCATCCAACTATGTCGTCCATCCTCCCCAATTATTTTTAAGAATTATTATGCTATTTTTAAGACTTCTTCTATAGCAATAGAGGTGAATTAGCTTAAAACTTCCCTTTGGTTATAAAAAATTCTCATCTCAAACTAGTCAGAGAGGGATGTTCTTAGGAAACTCTTTCTGAGATCTTAGCTCCTAGGGAGGCGGATAGAATCACCACTCCCAAATTAGGCTACTCAAAAGTTTAAACCTACCCCTTTAATTTAGGGTTCAAATTGTCCATTGATCCGATGATCTAAGATCTATGCAAATGCTGTGACATCTTCTTTGATCAAGTTGTTCCTTCTATGTGGAGGGCCATTGCCTGTCTATATTTTATAGTGAACAAGGTTTCCTAAGTTAAGGTAAACACATGTGTCTTTCACCCTTAGCCACTTCATCTATCTTTATGCCCCCTAGATTCTTTCAAGGTGAAGTTATGATTCTTGCTAATCAAGAAAAGTTGCTATCCTATGCAATTTGGACAAGGATAATGACCATATTTTGATGGAGCGATTTTTCACTGTCTCTACAGCTAAGATTATTTTGAGAGACATACCACCCTTTTTTAGAGACATGTAATTTGAGTTGTAAGCTTCTCTCCTTATTTTCTAGGTTTAACTGTAACTTTGATTCTAATTTGTTTTACTTTGTTGAAGCAGCTATCATATTACTATCATGGACCTTCCCAATGGGTTGAGGCTATATTAGAAGTTTTGCTTTTCAAAGAGCGAACTTGGAAAAGCTATCCCCAAAGAATAGTGGAGGGTTTGTAACCACTGTAGGAACTTTTGCCCTTTTCCAAATTTTAATTCTCTGTACTGCGAACCTCTACTAACGTCCTTTTTGTACTTTGATAGGTTTGTTCAAGGGATTTGGGAAATCCTATATTGCTGATCCGGTGATTGAAGGTCAGGCTTCTCCTCGCCGTATTTCACAAATAAAGAAGAATAAAGGAGATATACCACAGTTATTTCTCTAGAGACATCTACTTCGTCTGCTGATATTGTAACACCCCAAAACTTTCCTAGACCAAACTCAGACCTTGCATGAAAAATTCAAAAGAACCAAAAAAAATTATTTCTCAGAACGACCCAGACAACGAGTCATGGTCAGCTGCAACGACCCGTTGTCCGAGTCATCGCCAGGCCTGTAGAAAGTCCCTTGGGAACTAACGATCCAAGTAACGGGTCGTGGAAGAGACAAACGACCCGTCATGTGGAGCCGTTGCGAGAAGGTAAGAATGTCCTTCCAATGACGACGAGGGAAAACAATGACCCATTGTCCCATACAACGAGTCATTGTTTCCATCAGTGATCCAAACCCAAGAAAATTCCAGTATCCAAGACGAGAGAATATAACAACTCGTCGGATCAACCAACAAGTCGTGGTGTCACCCGTTAGAGGAGAGGGCCTAGTGTTTTGTTCAAGACCCTGCCAGTGGACACGGAAGGTACCAACAAACCATTGGTTCTTCCAATGAGTCATGGTCCCCACCCATTTCCAGTTCCAGTAAGCCCTAGGCTTAAGCCCAGGGCAGACGACTGGTTCCAACGAGTCGTGGTGTCAATCGATGACTCGTTGAGTGACCAATTGGTCCTTGTCAGGCTGTTTTCCAGATTTTCTTTCAGGAGTATTTTTGTAAATTCTCACCTTTTTAATCCGTAAACTACGTCGTTTTTTGTTATATTAAGGGGATTTAGAGGGGTAATCGGCATTTATACTTCATTCCTCTCATTCCCTCAAAAGTAAGAACATAGAATCTCAGTTAGGAAGCACAAAGCAGGGCAAGGGTTTGATTTCTTCTTCTTAGAATTTCTCAAGAATTTTCTCATAAATCCTTCACCAGGTATTTGCGAATTTAGAAAGGGAATTTTCCTTCCTTGTGCCCCCAGAATCCATATAAATTTTCTTATCAGTTCCAGGCCCTGAGCTTTCGAATGTGAATAAATTTTCAGTCAGATTCCGTCTATGTCATGTGGAATATTGTTCATGTTAATTGTTACTATTATTTTCACTATCTAGAGATGGTTTTATCCTTAGCTTTTGAATAGAGTAATTAGAGTCTTGCATAGTTGATTAGTTATCCATGTTGCTTGATTCTATCAGTGTTAAGATTTCCATGTTATTAATATCAGTTGAAATCTCAGTCAATTGCATTCTAGTCTACTTTCAGTCAGAATATTAGCATTCTCAGTATTTTCAGAAATGTCAACTGATTAGTTTGACTAGTCTTTTCTTGAGGTGTCAGTAATGCCTCCCAGATATCAGTTATTAGAATCAGTTATAAGATATCAGTTGGTTCTTTAGATGGTTACGACGCTTCCAAATAAGTAGCTCTGACCAGTCTTAGAACCACCAATTTATACTTCAGTTTGTTCTTTAGACGGCTACGACACTTCCAGATAAGCAGCTCTGCCAGTCTTAGAACAACAATTATAGAATCTAGTCTGAAAAGTCACTCAGGGTACTTCCAGATAAGTATCCTTGATCTATTCTTCGACCCCAGTTTCGAGCTATCAGCTTAGTAGTCAGATTTGGACTATCAAGTGGGAGTAGAACTCAACACCGAGCGGACTGGGGTTCCAACGCACCCAGGCTCCCAAAACAGCATTGCCACCATAGGTTATTTTATTGGCCCTATAGCCCCAGATTTGTCATCACCCAGTTCATGCCTTTATACCCTGACAAGGTTTATTAGGTCATATCGATGGGGCATATACATCTAAATCCACGTCTAGATCACGTGGTTATATGTCGGTTATAGACTATCCAACTAGTCAATACAGTTACAATTTAGCTCAGTTCAATTCAGTTTAGCTCAGATCAGTATCTCAGATTTAGGACATGTTTATGACCATTAGGTAGGGTCATTATTGACCATATTAGTTATATTTCAGTTGTTCAGTTTTCAGTATTTCAGTTGGTCATTTCATGTCATCTTAGTTTAGTTACTTACTCTTTCATGTTTATTATTTCTCTCGCTTACTCATTAAATTCCAAGTACTGACGCATACCTCTTATGTTGTATTGTATCATGATAAAGGCACAGGTTCTCAGGCCTAGCATTGTTAGTAGATTCCTTCAGGCGATATTAGCAGCAGCAGTTGGTGAGTCCTCATCTTTCGAGGATGATATTTATTTTCAGTTAATTTTTTTCAGTTAGACTTTAGAGTTAGTTGGAGGCTTGTCCCATCAACTCATCATTAGTAGATGGCTTTTAGAGATAGACTCAGACATTCAGTATTCTTTTTCAGATGTATGGACTTATGTAAAATTAGTTTTCCTAAATGATCTTATTTACTTAAAGCTTCCGCATATGTTTACTCAGTTTACCAATGTTATGATAGACCATGGGTTAGCTTGGGGTACTTGTGACTGCAAGTACCGTGTCTCGTCCAGGGTATAAACTCGGGACGTGATAATCTTGGTATCAGAATACTAAGTTTAGAGTATCCTAGGATGTCTGAAAGCCGCATCAAGTAGAGTCCTTTTCATGGGTGTGAAGTGTGCCAGACTTATGACGGCGAGGCTACAAGATGTTATTAGGAAAACTCCCTTTTGTTCATATTTCTTATCACGCGTTGAAGTTCAATTCCAGAAACATTCTCCTAACTCGTGCTCTATTTCGTTTCAGTGAAACCATGCCTCCAAGACATGGAAACGGAAGAAGGGCTGGCAATGCTAACTGACCTACCCCACCAGCTCCAGCCGCCCCTCAGGACGACCAAGTCTCCTCAGCAAAATTTCAAGCGGCAATCCAACTGCTGGCTCAGACAGTAACAAACCAAGTGAACTAGAAGGTGAATCTGGTAAACACAGACGGGTCATCAGTAGCTCCTAGGGTTCGGGACTTCACCCAAATAAACACTCCAGCCTTTCATGGATCTAATGTGGGAGAGGACCCATAGGATTTTGTAGACTAGGTGCGGAAGATCACCCAGATTATGGGTGTTAGTTCCGCGGAGAGTGCCGATCTGGCCGCCTACCAGTTGAAAGGGTGGCACAGATTTGGTATGATCAGTGGAAGGAAGGGAGACCAGCAAGAGCTGAACTGGTGGAGTGGGAAGAGTTCACCATAGCATTTCTAGACAGATTCTTTCCTCGGGAGTTGAGGGAGACTAAGGTCCCAGAATTTATGCACTTGAAGTAGGGCAATAGGACCATGGAGGAATATGCATTGGAGTTCACGTGGTTGTCAAGAAATGCTCTAGAGATGGTAGCTGAGCCAAGGGCTTGTATGCTTAAGTTCGTCAATGGGGGTACCAAACCTGGTACTTAAGGAGTGTAGGACCGCAATGTTCATAAAGGATATTGACCTCTCTAGCCTCATTGTACATGCCCAGCAGCTTGAGGCAAAAAGGCTGAAGGATATGGAGTGGGAGAACAAGCGGGCTAGAATGGGTCAATCAGATTATGGCCACCAGAGGCCCGAAAGCAGTAGCCGCCCACAACACCAGCAGCAGCAGCAGAGGACTCCAACACCCATTTTAGCCAGCGCCCCTAATTTCTGGTCCGTTAAGGATCGGAAGGGTGGAGCATCTGGCTCTCAGTCCCAGAATCATAGCGCCAGCAACCGTTATCCATCTTGCCCTAAGTGTGGAAATAATAATCCAGGTGAATGCCTCCAGGGCAAAGGGGGTTTCTTTGGGTGTGGAAAGCTAGGTCCCCGGTTAAGGGAATGTCTGTCAGCGGGACGAGGGAGATCACAGTCTACCATTTCAGTAGCTCTAGCAGGTCGACTAGCTCAGCAAGCTAACACTTCAGGTACGGATGGCGGTCAGCGCCAAAATTGCTTTTATGCTTTGTCCTCTCTTTAGGATCAGGAGAGCTCACTTGACGTGGTTATGGGTATGTTACATCTCTTCCATATATATGTGTATGACCTATGAGATCTAGGATCCACACTATCATTCGTGGATGTAGCTCTCCAGTTTGAAATCAGTTCAGAAGTCCTCTCAGAACCATTCTCAGTCTCTACCCCAGTTGGTGAGTCAGTTAGAGCCAACTGGGTGTATAGAAACTGCCCAGTCTCAGTATTGAATAAGGTTATCCCAGCTAATCTAGTAGAGTTAGACATGGTCGATATCAATCTCGTTCTTGGCATGGATTGGTTACACTCCAGCTATGCCTCAGTTGATTGCAGAACTAGAGTTKTCASATTTTAGTTTCCAAATAAGCCARTTTTAGAGTGGATGTGCAGTAGTTCAGCGCCTAAGGGTCRATTTTTTYCCTASCTTAAGGCAAGGAAGTGCACTACTAAATGGTGCATTTATCACCTAGTTCGRGTCAAAGATTCCAGCTTTGAGACCCCAACTAYCYAGTCAGTTCYAGTTGTTAGCGAATTYCCTGATGTGTTTCCCAAAGATCTTCWYGGAGTCTCTCCYRAGMAAGAAATAGTCTTCGSCATAGASTTCTTCCAGAAACTYAGCCCATCTCCATTCCTCCTTACAGAATGGCTCTAACTGAGCTTAAGGAATTGAAGGAGCAGCTAAAGGACCTTYTTTGAWAAAGKTTTCATCARGCCTWGCATATCTCCATGGGGTGCTCCAGTGTTATTCATGTGAAAGAAAGAGGGTACTCTCAGAATGTGTATCGACTACCGCCAACTGAACAAAGTTATAATTAAGAATAGATATCCCCTACCCAGGATTGAAGAGTTGTTCGATCAGCTTCACGGAGCTAGTTGTTTTTTCAAGGTAGATTTCAGGTCCGGGTATCATCAGCTTAGAGTCAGAGAATGTGAAATACTAAAATAGCCTTCAGAACTCAGTATGGTCAGTATGAATTCGTGGTTATGTCCTTTGGACTAACTAATTCCCCTGCATCTTTCATGAACCTGATGAACAGGGTTTTCAAGAAGTATCTAGACATGTTCGTCATTGTATTCATTGATGACATTCTGG
Organism: Datura stramonium; assembly: GCA_018107945.1. Classification (NCBI taxonomy): domain Eukaryota; kingdom Viridiplantae; phylum Streptophyta; class Magnoliopsida; order Solanales; family Solanaceae; genus Datura; species Datura stramonium. The sequence continues at coordinate 24,345 of JACEIK010006802.1, read as the reverse complement.
TATACTCCAAAAATGAGGAAGAACATGCTAACCATCTGAGGATAGTGCTACAGACGCTTAGAGATTGCCGGTTATTTGCTAAATTCAGAAAATGTAAGTTTTAGTTGAAGTCTGTGATTTTCCTTGGTCACGTGGTGTCAGGTGAGGGTATTCAAGTAGATCCTCGAAAGATAGCAGCGGTAAAAGACTGCCCAAGACCTACTTCCCCAGCCAATATCAGAAGTTTTCTGGGTCTAGCCGGTTATTACCGACATTTTGTAGAAGGATTCTCCTCTATTGCGTCTCCTCTGACTAAGAGGGTGTTTGGTTTAGCTTATAAAACCAGCTTATAAGTCTTTTAACTTTTTGTAGTGTTTTGTTTTATTAAAAAGTTCTTGAAAAATTTAAAAAGCGCTTTAAAAAGGCCAAAAGCCAAAAGTTGGTAGATACCAACTTTTTATTTTTTATCTTATAAGCCATTTATGTTTGACCAAACTATTTACCTTTTTATCCCATAATATTTTTCTAATTTCAATAATAACCTCACTCAAATCTTTGATAAAATTTTATTTTTTATGAATATTAGAAAAAAAATAATTAAAAATCTGAAAAAAGAAAAAAGAGAAAAAAATTGAGGTTGTATTAATTCATTTAATTTATCATATTCGATTTTACAAATGAAAATAGAATTAGACTCCTAATAAAAGTAAAAGGGAGATTTGCATAATTTTATTCAAATTATATAT
>JACEIK010006801.1:32723-60225 GCA_018107945.1 Datura stramonium | reverse complement strand
GTTGAGACCTTATGGGTCCAGTTTATTCTTCAGTTGATTGTGACAGGTGGCCTGGATGGCCTAAGTGTTACAGTTACAAATGTCATATAGCCGACTTCTCAATCAATCATGAATCGAGTGCCAGTTGCGCCCTACCCCAGTTTTGGGGCGTGACACATGGGTTGACTTGGAGCCTCTCAGGGTTCCTTATCCCGTGTCTCTATCCAGGTCTATGTTCGGGTCATGACAATCTTATGTGAGAAAGGGAATCTCTCCAAATTGTGAGGGGCACAATGGTAAGACTTTAGTATATCTTGATTGCTAAATTACATATGATTCATGTTGGCCCAAAAATATGTCTTGATGAGCTAGTTTACAAAAGCTAAGTGATTTCGAACTTTGACATTTTAATGTTAATCCTATATGCATATGAGTGAATTGTTAGAGCTTTATTGATTTGTCTCATGATCCTAAATGCAAGTAGACCTATTTGTAGGATGATTTTTGTGGTTGAATTGAGAAGGGAAGTAGTAGATTGTTCGAGGAAGAACAATAGATTAAGTGTGGGTGGTGATGAAGGGCGTATTTACACATTTCTTAGCCATATCTTGCTCATACTTTTCTATGTTTCAAGAACAAATTATGTGTGTTTGCATGTTTTTTATGATATATAATTGGGAAAAGAGCTAACACACATGATTAGATACTTTTAGGGCTAAAAGTGATGGATTTGGGTGTATTAGAGGTTTTTGGAGCAAAGATGAAGAAGTCGGGTTGAACAACGAAAGATCATGGAATTTAGCACCACACTGACACACCTGCGCGTCCAGAGGCACAACGCGCAGCCAATGCAGTCCAATCAAGGGCGCGACACAGTGCTCATTCCTGTTTAATGCCATACATGGTGCACCAAGCCTATCCAGCGGCCAGCAAGTGAATCGTACTTCAACTAGGAAAAGGATCTACAAATCCCAATCAAATCCACGAAGGAACAAAGAAGGAATAAATCTACTATTATAAATACCCTTTATTTCTTTGTAATAGAGAGCGGAGAACTTAGAGCGAAGTTTTAACAAGTTAGAAATTGGAGAGCGAACTTGGAGCGAGAAGTTTTATTTCACGACATACATTGAGATACTTTTTGTTTAATTGTTCTTCCTTATTTTTGCAATAATCAAGTGAGTTTGTTCCTATCATCGTTGTAAGAATTAATTTATATGTTTTTCTATGAAAAAAATTAACTTACTTATAATTATGAGAGGCTAAAACATCCACAACTAGAGTTGTAGGAACCATGGTTAATTAAACAAACTAGAGTTTGCACGACATGATTCTAAACCAATACTAAAACACTTCTATTGTATTCTCTTCATATTTAACATTTCTTAACAGTGCGCAACATTAGGACTTGCCCCAATTCTTTACTTACTTGAGCCTAGACAGGTATGTATTAGGAAAAGAGAAGTACAACAAAGCCTTGATTTTTATGATCATTGTATGACTTGAGCTGCAGTGGCAGGATAGTTAATTTGGGGCAAATTGATAATGGTTAAATTGAAATCATTTATGAGATCTAACTTGGTAATTGAGTATAGTCATCCAATAGGGACGAACCATTCCTTTGTATGAACCCTAGTTATCAGCTCTACAAGTAAAGTATTGGGATAAATCACAAGTATAAAACTCGAAGTAGTTATGAATACACGGGGAACATTCACCCTAGTTATTTGCATTAATCTTAAATCAACATTCAAATTCTAAACATTCTTACTTGTTACTTTTACAAATTCCCTCTTTTAGGAGATAATTGACTTAAAAGATTAAATACTAGTGTTCTTCTATATCCTGACCATATTCCCTATGTGTTTGACCCCAACCTTTGTTGGGTTCTTTATTGACAACGTCCATTTCATACTTTATCAGGACTTTGATTTTGAGCATTATCACTTATGGCAAGGCCGAGACTGATCGCCCGAACCTATATCATGAGACAATATAGCATAAAGTATGCGGTTAGTACTTTGAATGTACTGAATATGTAGAGAAAGTTAAACATATTAGCAAAACGATAGTCTAAAATCATGAATATAAAACAAGATGGAACATGAGAGTAAGGACAACATGCTAAAATCCATATTCCTGAAATAAACATAATCATGAGATATTCTTCATAAGCTTAGCATAATGACCCAAGGTTTAGAAATAGTAATCATGTAGTGTACCATACTTGAAATCATAAGTGAAAACTCATAAACTGATCAATGGGTCAAATATGCTATATAACATAATAGAAATCATAAGTGAAAAATCATATGCTGATCAATGCGTCAAATATGCTATAAAATATAATATCATAAGACATAAACATGAGTAACATAAAATATGAGAAACAATGGGAGGCTTCGTCATAATCGACACCATCATGATAGAGCTTACGTGATGCCTCAACTATCTCGCTTAAGTGAGCATAGTCGTCCTAAGCCTTGCCATGATAAAAAATGATGAAGGCGTGATATCACTGGTGTGCCCTCAAGTGGGGGAAACACTTTCTTGAGAGGTCTCGAATATGAGTATATACCTTTGGTGGTGCGTTGTTGTGAGACCTGGGTCCTCGAAAACCCTGGCCCACTCGGTGCTAGAAACTACTCGGGAATCATGCATATTTCTCATAATCATGTTCTCAAGACATATCTTAAATCTGTTTCTTAGGAGTCTTGACTCTAAACATCTCTGTAAAATTGATCTTGAAAGCCTTGGCTAAAAAATCATGGGAAACATACTTGACTTTACATGGATTTTGCCCAAATCATGAAATCATACATACTTGAATATTTCTTCATAATTCAAAATCATGGAATCATAATTTTAAGAATTCATAAACATTCATGCACACTTTTATAATTCATCATACTAAAAATCATGGGCTTATAAGCTTGAAATTCATAAATCCTGCATAGCAGGGAAAAATCATCATAAAATTGAAATCATCAATTCATGAGGAATTTGAGAGTTAGATCTGCCCTCATAACCATATTTCATCAAACAGAACATGAGAGAATTGAACCCATAGGGATATTATGGATAATTGCATGGAATTGGATTAAACCCTAGAATTTCACAACATAGAACTTGAGAAATTGAGATCATTGAATTTAGCTTGAAATGGGAATGAGGGTGGAAAGATTTCCCTCATTCATAAAACTGCATACCTGAGCTTGAAGAATCTTCAAATTGATTGGAAACCCAAAGGAAATTGAGATTAAGAATATGATAAAACCCTAGCTCCTCTTGAGAGTATTTGATTTTCACTTAGGTGTGTTAGGAGTATAATGAGGGTTTGGGATAATTAAAACCCTTAAAAACACCCTTTAGTAGACTTACAACGACTTAGTTTAGGAGTTAAGAACTTAGGAATTACGAAAACACCCTTAACAATCCGATTGGAAAAATCACACTACCAGACCCAACGGCCCATTAGGAGACTTGATGTGTCGTCACCTGATGTGTTTCCACTGGACAATTTTTTTCCAATTTTTCTGATCTTTTCTTGACGCCTCACTTGATGATTCATTGTGTCACTTAACTGGTCACTTAACCAGTCATCGAGACACTCTGAAACTCAACTTTTCTCTGCTTTATTACACCCAATGACTCATTTAATGAGTCATTAAGTGGACTAATGAGTCACTTGATGACTCATTCTTTGATCTGGTGCAGTTTTTTCTTTTTTCTTCATTTTAGCCCTCGAGTCTGATCTTAAGGACTTTTGGGGTGTTACATGTCTCAGAGAATCCCCATCTACCAGTGTCACCAACGTGACCTACCCCCAACCTTTACTGGTGGCCTATAGCTTAAGCGGGCTGTTGATTAATATGGGAGAAGAAATAGCGGATGAGTGGAGGTATTTCTTGGCCAAGAGTGTTACCTGCGTGCCCTTTCCCACTCTCATTACTCTGCTCTGCAAGAAGGCAAAGGTGCACAGGGATGCCAAGCACGTTATGGTTGCATGTGACGTGCCCTTTGATCCCATGAGGGTGAAGGGTGCATTAGTGAGGGGCAGGAAGAAGAGGAAGGCGGCTTCTAACGATGAGGGTAGTGTGGTCGGCCCTTCCGAGCCTGTGGGTTCATTCGAGTTGATCAAGACAGAGATGGCCTCTATGCGGGAGCTATTGGGAGGGTTTCTCAAACCTCCCTTAGGTGATAGGCCATCTAGCGCAGCTGCTGCAGATCCAGATAGGTGCATGAAGTGATTTCCTCCTTGACCCAAGCCCATGAGGACTCTAGAAAGAGAGAAGAGAAAGCGTCGCTCCCGAGATAAGTTCTTCATATGTATGTGGAAGTAGATTAAGAAGATCCTGAAGACCCTCTTCCTTGGATCTAGGATGCCCTAGGTGACTAGAGAGAACATCCCAGAGTTCTCCTTCCTTAGCGGGTTCATGGACGAGGTGGTCGATGACCTCCGTGGAGACAACGACAAGGCCCTCTAGTTAATCATGGCCACAATACACCTCCCTCCCCTAATCCTTGTAGTTTAATTTGATTTGGGTTTCCCCCATTTGGGGCACATAAGATAATCCTCTCTCTTTCTTTTTCCTATTTTTTGATAATTTTTTCTTATTTCTTCTTGGTGTATGGGTGCCTATTTGAAATCCTGTAACACCCCAAAAGTCCCTAAGATCATACTCCAGACATGATGCAAGAAACTAGCAGGAAAGTGAAAATTTTGCCTCAGAATGAGTTGTGGTCAGACTCGTGGCTGGTAGCTAGTGGAATTTTTTCAGGGCCCGATGTAATGACTCACTTCACGACTCGTGGTGTGATATGACGAGTAATGACGTTCCCCTTCATAAATGACAGTTCAGGAAATGGTAAAGTTTTTCCCAAGACCACGAGTAAAGTAACAACTCGTAGTGACTTGTAATGGATCATAGTGAGTGTTATGAGAGATAAGCTTAGAGAATATGCAAGAAGGGTCCTAGTGACAACGAGTCAAAGGATGACTCCTGGTACCCCATGACGACCCATTATGTAGACTATAGAGAATTTTACCCTATAGCAACAAAAGGATGTAGTGACTCATCCTGACGAGTAACAACTCATGGAGTGACCTATTTAAGTGTGAAATGGTGGAAACAATGTTGATTTCCATTGTACTTCATGGATTGTGGAAAAAGTTTGTCAAGTCCCCTGATGACCTGTCAAGTGCAATGAGTTTTGTTGGGTTTGGCATTTTCTGTTCAGCGATGATGATTCATTAATTCAGTGATGGGTCATTCTGATGATCCATTTGTTGATAATCAGAGGGTGGAATTTCAGGGGAAGAAGTAAAAGATGGATCCAATGAGTAGTTAAGTTAGAAAACAACTCATTGGTAGTGTCGTTGCCAATGACAGATATATTTTTAAAGCAAATTCTCAGGGGAATTTTAGTAAAATCATATTCTTCTATCTCCTAAATAGCGTAAATTTGGGACTCCTAAGGGTTGAATTAATGGTGTTTTCCTAGTCTAATCCCTCATTCCTCCTCATATCATTCGTAAGTTTTTCTTCTGGCTTACTCTCAAGGCTCAAGAACACTAGGGTTCTTCTCAAATAGCTTCAATATTCAGGTGCTAGTGAGGAATTTCTTCAATCCAGGTATGTGGGCTTCAATAAGGACCTTCTTTCATCCTTGTGTCCCAATTTATGTTCCAAACTCTAGCTACTTTGATTTCCTAGAAAACTATGTCTTAGGGTTTCCACTCTATAAATGTTTTCTCTCATGTCTTCCATGATTTTCAAGGTCCTCATGATAAATAACACATGATGTTCATGATTTCACTTTCAATTGCTTGATGAATTCCCATGATTGGATGTTAGCATGATTTCCCAAAGGTCAACCCATGAATTAGTTGATTTTGAAAATATGGTCTATTTGAGATATATGATTTTACAATGAATTCAGTATATATGATTTACACTATGATTTGAATTTATGATTTTCATGGATTCAGTATGATAAACATGTACATGGTTCATCAGACTCTCAGGCCTTTTGCTAGTAGAAAGTAGCCCTGACTAGTCTTTGAACATCAGTTATGAGCCCTCAGTATCAATAGGTCATAGTCCTTTAGGCTTTCCAGACTCTTGCTAGATAAAGTGGTTCCGGCTAGTATTAGGACATCATCTTTAGATTATCAGTCTACATGTATCATAATGTTTAGTTAGTAGTACTACTTAGCACTGAGTAAGCCAGGGTTCCAGCGTACCTAGGTCTTAGAACTACATGCCATCATAGGATGAGGGATTCTCAATTGTAGAGAAAGTTTTCCTTAGCCCGAGGAATATGGGATCCTCGTTATTTGAAAGTGCCTCCCTTGCCTCAATGGCTCATGCAGGGGTGATCATTATTAGAGATTATCTCTCTGAGTTCACGAGTGATATTACACTAGTCATGGTTCTTACCCTTGGCAAAGTATGAACACCCTTCCAACCGGGCTTACAGGTCGGGCTCCATGAGGCTCATATTGGAGTTTGTCGGTTAATAGTCTCTCCCACAATACAGTCCAGTTTCAGTTTTAGTATAGTTATTTCATTTACAGTTTTCAATTTATGATTTCAGATTCAGAATTCAGTATATGTACATGACCTAAAAACTAGATTTACTTATATTTCGTTAAATGTTTTCAAACGAGCATATCATATCAATAATTATGCATATTAAATAGGGTCATTATACTTCACCTCAATTATGTGTTCAATTATGTATTCAGATTAGTCTTTTCAGCATACTAACATGTTCCTAGCTTCAGTTACGTTTCCCATATACTAAGTACATTCCAAGTACTGACCGCATACTTTATGTAATATACCATTTTATGATATAGATCCAGGTATTCAGACTCAGCCCCACGGTCAAACACGCTCCAGACTCTATCAGCTGACAGTAGTGAGTTCTCATCTCCCAAGGATGGGACTTTTGTTTTCTTTGTTTTAGTATAATTCTAGTATCAGATGTTGGAGTTAGCTGGGGGCTTGTCCCAGAAACTCAGCAAATTAGTCGAGGCTTTCAAACAGTATAGTATTAGTTTCAGCTTATGACTCAGTGTTGTTATCAGATTTTTATCCTTCCTTTTTATTAGTTATGTTTCAGTTCAGCATCCGCTCAGTTATGTTCTATTAGTTGTTGTTATGTTATCATTATCCTATGCCATGGGTTAGCTTGGAGCCATTCATGGTTCTAGGTCTCGTGTTATAGCTAGGGTGTAGACTCAGTTTGCGAAAAACTTGGTATCAGAGCATTAGGTTTAGAGTGTCCAAGGGTGTTTTAAAGCTGCATTAGGTAGAGTCTTTTTCATGAGTGTGAAGCGCACCACACTTATGAGGAAGAGGCTACAAGGCATTTTAGGAAAATTCCCTTTTTTCATGATTCTTACTCTAAGAGTTCCTATCCTAACTCGTGCTTTACACGTTCATAGACAATGACTCCCAGATGAACAAATGGAAGGAGAAATGGTAATAGGCATCAGCCAGCCTCAGCAACCCCAGCGGACCCGATGAATGAGCAAGTTAACCATGCAAAGCTTCGGGCTGCATTTTAGGTATTGGTGCAAGCCATCACAGGACAAGCTAACCATCAGGCAGTGGCACTCGTGAACCCTAACGGGAATGCTAGGGAGGCAAGGGTGCAAGATTTCATTAGAATGAACCCGCTGAAATTCTTTTGGTTGAAGGTGGATGAGGATCCACATTAGTTTATAAAGGAGATTCGGAAGATCACCCAAATTATGGGGGTGAATGGTGAGCAGAGTACGAATTTAACCTTTTATCAGCTGAAAGATATTGCGCATATATGGTTTAGACAATGGAAGGAAGGTCATCGGGCAAGTGCAGCTCTAGTGAGTTGGAATGAATTCATGACAGCCTTCTTGGATATGTTCTTTCCTCAAGAGTTAAAGGAGGCGAAGGTAGCCGAGTTCGTCAATATGAAGCAGAACAATATGATTGTCCAGGAGTATACCTTGGAGTTTATCTGGTAGTCTAAGTATGCACCGAAGATGGTGGCCGATCTGAGGGCTCGTATGAGCAGGTTTGTAAATGGAGTCTCAGATTTAGTGGTCAAGGAGTGTAGGACCGCGATGCCTATTATTGACATAGATATTTCTAGACTTATGATCCATGCTCAACAGATCGAAGAGTAAAAGATAAAGAAGTTGAAAAGGGAGAGCAAGAGAGCAAGGACAGGGGACTCGGAGTATTCCTAGAAAAGGATGGGTGGTGGACCACATCCCTAGTCCTATCAGAGTTCATCAGTCCCTACACCATCGAAAGCTAGTGTTCCATACAGACCCAGGGTAAGGGTGATTACATACCCATCTTGCAAGAACTATGGGACGAACCATTTGGGAGAGTGCATGGTTGGTTTAAGTGTTTGCTTTTAGTGCTCCAAGTCAGGCCATAAACTCAAACATTGCGCAGAAGACAAACGGGGTAAATATAGAGCCCCAACCACCCCTTCGGTAACTTCGATAGTCCGTCCACCTCAGCAGAACATATCATCTGGTGTAGGGAGTGGACAGCTCAGGACCACTTCTATGCACTGTCATCATGTCAGGACCGAGGACGTTTGACCGAAATAGTCTCATGTATGTTATGAGCTTTTCATGATTGATCCTTGCCTATTGTTAGACCAAGGAGCTGCAGTATAAATCATAAGACTCTTTGTGCATCCTAGTATGAGATTTGTCCATGGGTGGTATGAAATAATTATGAGTATGAAGTCTTCAATGATAATTGTAAGGGTTAATGGAAAGTCAAGAGTTAGTGCTTTAGCGTAGCCTTAAGAAAGCATCCAAGTGCCTTAGAACGATGGCTTTAAGCTAAGGGGGAGATGACAAGTTGAAGAATCAAGTCAAGTCTTGGGTGTTCTAGTAGGGGAGTTCTAGGTACGGTATCTATGGGATGTCGATCTATTCTTATCCCAATTCTCCCCCTATGTTTCAGTTAACATTACTCTTTACTCATGCCTATGCTTAGATTTTCTAAATGATAGGTCACCACTTAAGATTGAAATCCCAATCTTCCTCAAGGATTCCGTAGATCTAAACTATCATGACTCGAACATAGGCCCGGATCGAGACTCGGGATAAAGAACCCCGAGAGGCTCCAAGTCGACCCATGACATGAACATAATAAATAAACTCAACATAAATAATTGTGGAAATTCTAACATTTGAAATAGCGGAATTCTAAAAATCCAATAACATCTGAACAACGAAAAACATAATACTAATCCGTAGATGAATACATGCTATGTCTGATAAGCCTCTACAACCTGATGAGTTAATGGGAGAAGACCCCAACTAACTCACAAAGGAGTAAAACTAAAGATACTGAATACAAGCTAATAAAGTCTCCTTGAAAGATGAGGACTCACCAACCAGCTGAGTATGCTAGAAATTTGAGAATCTGGCTAACAGTGGGACTGAACCTGAATGTCTTAGCCTATATCATAAAATGATATAGCATAGAGTAGCGGTCAGTACATGGAATGTACTGAGTATGAAAGGTAAATAAAACCGCTAAGCAAGTAAAACTGAATCATGCGTATCATAAAATATATTCAAGATAAGCTTATGAAAGTAAGTCTTGCATGCTTTTATCAGCAAACATGATTTAAACATGACTTTGTATCATAACTAATTCGAATGACCCAAAGCTGAAACGGATCATCATATGTAAAACTGAACATTGGGTCAAACCTACTGAAAACATATTATCATAACTAATGAACATGCATATCTGAAATTATGAGGAATAATGGGAGACTCGTCATATAACCGACATTACCACGATAGAGCTTACGTGGTCCTGACTATTACACTCAAGTGGTTAGATCCATCCAAAGCCTTCCCAAGACTAAGGGCGCTACCATGATATTGATACAAAGCTGAAGGCCCCTTGGGTTTCGGGGAAGCTCACAAGGGAGGTCCCAAATAATTTGAACATACCTACGTTGGCACGTAGTTCTAAGGCATAGGGTTGACTGAACCCTTAGCCTACTTGATGCTAAAAACAACTCCCAAAAATATACATATGCTCTCCATCATTTTTCGAAGATGAACCATCGTCTTTCAACAAAGCTGAATCATAACATGATATACATAATCTAAAAACATAACATGAGGAGCCTTCGATCAAACCATACCACAAGCTAAAAAGTGGGAAACTAGACTCCAAAACCATGTGGTAAGCTAGTAACATGAAATTGAAGTAAACCATGAAACATACTTTATCTTATGGGCTTGCCCAAACTTAAACATTCTTTGGAATAGACTGAATAGTCAAATACATGAATATAGACATGGGTAATTCGAAATCATACTTTCATCATAAACATTTCATCATACTTGAAACATAGATCACAACCTCAACTCTTCATGAACTTTCATAATTTTGCATTATAGTTGCAAGTCTTTGAAATCATAAATTTGTTATTAAAATCATTATAAAACATGCCCATGAATCTTAAAACAACCCTAGAGACATGAATAGAATTTACCCATAATAGATACTTAGAGAATTCCACAAATTGGGTTAAAACTCCATAGATTCATCAACTTAAAATTTCATGAATTAGAAGAGGATTTGGGCATGAGAGTGAAGGGATACTACCATTTATATCCCTATATACCTGGGTACTTTGAATTTCATGACCTCTCTTGAGAACCCAAGTGATTTGAGGAAGAACCTAAAGAATCCTCTAGCTTGCTCTTTAATAAAATCCTTGATCTTGCATGCATGGAATGGAGAGGTTTAGAATAGGTTTAGCACCCTTAAAAGCCTCTAATTGAGCTTAAAACGACGTAGTTTAGGACTTAGGGGTTTAGAAATTATGAAACCACCCTTACTAAAATGCAGGGAATATACACACTGTCAGTCACTATGAGGGACACCATGAATCGTGGTGTAACTAATGAATCATCGTGACCCAGTCGTGAAGTACACTGCCCCAAATTCAACCTCCAAATCCTTCTCCCGACCATAAAAAATTCCATGAGTCGAGGAGTTACTTCACGAATCGTGGCTGCCCTTTGTGGCATCTTCGAGAAATTAAACATTGAACCATAGAATATCTTGACCACGACTCAGTTAACGACTCATTGCCCTAACCATGACTCATTACTTCTCTTGTGGTCACTCCCTGACCATGAATTCCTACATATTTTCCCTTCACTTCATAAGTCACTTAATGACTCGTGATGTCTCCTCACGGGTCACAAGACGACTTGTCTTGTGACCTGGTGCAAAATTTTTCTGTTTTCTCCATTTGAACCCCCGGGTCTGATCTTAGGGCTTTTGGGATATTACAATATCTCCCCCTTGAGAACATTCATCCTTGAATGTGAATGAACATACTAAAAAGCTGGGGAATAGAACCGACATCTTAAATACTGATCATTTAAAGCTGAAAACTGACGGGGTGATTGACTTTGGACTGAAATACATGACTGAACTAAATTCATGAATCTCACATACATACATTAACATGAAAGAAACTGGAACACATGAACTGAACATGAAATTGAATAGAGTACTAAGGAGGAAACTGATACCTCAAGCTAAAACTGAACCAGAAGGGAATATATGTGGGTATTTAGCCATCATATCTACTTCGGCTTCCCACGTAGCTCCCTAAACATGTTGATTCCTCCAAAAACTTTTACTAAAGATAATTCTTTGTTTGTTAGCTTCCGAACCTGACGATCAAGTATTTCAACTGAAACCTCTTTGTAGTTAAGGTTATCCTTCACACCTACACTCTCCACAAAGACAACCAAAGTTGGATCACCCATGCACTTCTTTAAGAGTGATACATGGAAAACTAGATGTACTAAAGCCAATTCTGAGGACAACTCCAACTCGTATGCCACCTTGCCAACATATCTCACAATTCGATACAGGCCAACATAACAGGGGACTAAGTTTCCCCTTCTTTCCAGACCTCATCACTCCCTTCATTGGAGAAACCTTCAAAAGTACCCAATCATCAACTTCGAACTCTAGTTCTCTCCTCCTCACATCCACATAGGACTTTTGGTGACTCTGAGCTATCTTCAACCTTTCCCTAATAAGATGAACTTTCTCCATAGCCTCATGAACTGAATCTAGTCCCATCAACATAGCTTCACCGACTTCAAACTAACCAATAGGCGATCTACACCTCTGTCCATAAAGAGCCTCAAATGGAGCCATCTAAATGCTGGAATGGTAACTGTTGTTATATGCGAATTCGATGAGAGGTAAATGATCATCTTAACTACCATTGAAATTAATAACACGCTCTCAACATATCCTCAAGAGTCTGAATGGTCCGTTCAGCCTGACCGTATGTTTGCGGGTTAAAAGATGTATGTCACGACCCGAGTTCACACCCTGGGTGTAACATAGGACGAGGAACCCCGAAAAGCATCAAGTCAACCCATGGCATAATCATAGCATAACACTAAACATAAGAGATGACTAACCACATGAATAAGCGGAAGCTAATATCAAGAATCTAACATAACCCATGTAGAAATTTTAAAAACATTTAGATACAACGTCGAATCTGTCTAAACAAGTTTGAAAGCATTCTACTAACTGATGAGTTACTGGGACAAGCCTCCCAGCTAAATCCCAACTTCTGAAAACTGAAACATAAATAAAACAAGAACATAAACCACGTTCTCAGAAGATGAGGACTCACCACTAGCAACTGGGAGAGGAAGGAGCGTATCTATCCACGTGGCTGAACCTAGAGACCTGAATCTATATCATGAAACGATATAGCAAAAGAGACGTGTGGTTAGTACTTGGAATGTACTGAGTATGCAGGAAGCATAAATAAGCTAACTCATCATCTATATACAAGAAGGAAATAATGTAAAACATTTTAGTAGCAATATAATTGAAATGAGATACGACAATCTTATATGANGAGATTCACATATTCAATTAACATAACCACATTATAAAGACATATATTATTATAGGATCAGCCGATGCACAAAAGTAATAATTGAAAATAATACAGAGGTAAGGTGTCGTGATTGATATCAATAGGGTCCCTGACTGTCCAAGAGGGGGGGAGTCCCTGACTTTCTAAGGCAGTGTCCCTGACTATCAAAGAGAAACACTCTCGCTAGGGAGAATCCCTGACTGTCAAAGGGAGAAAGATGCTCTGATATGGAGGGTCACTGACTGGCTAGGGATGTTAGTCCCGACCAACTAAGGAGGAACATGCATGGCTAGTAACTAGGGATGTGAGTCTAGGGAAACATTCTTGCTAACGAGAATCCCGAATGACTAGGGAAACATTCTTGCTAACGAGAATCCCAAATGACTAGGGAAACATTCTGCCTAACAAGAATCCCACATGACTAGGGAAACATTCTTACTAACGAGAATCTTGACTGACTAGGAAAACATTCCTACTAACAAGCATCTCGACTGACTAACGCTAATCTAAGTTGCAATAGCTAATCAGAGACAAGAACCTTTACTGCTTTTCATCATATAACATCATTTCCGACAAGATTGGGGATTCTTTCTAATAACAACAAGCCCAACAGTTTCAATATCATTCACATCATCATGAAGCATAAGGTCATGCATGATTAATAGATTCCACTCATACTTTATCGAAAATGAATGGCTTCATTTATTTCAAAACATACCACAAGTTAACATTTTATCAAATTCGGGAGACATCGATTCAACAATGTGGTAAGCTTATTTCGGAAAGATCATCATTTAAAATAGACATGTGAGCATTACTCAAAGCTTTGTCACACTTGGATCTAATCAATTCATTTTGAAAGCAACAACATAATCATGGGTAGTGTTAGGAACGTGCTTTTCATCATAAACCTAATGAGCATGCTATAAATTCGTACTAACATTATTCTATCATGGCATCTTGATTCCGTACTCACCTCATTCAATAAGTAATATGAGATCAAACATGATTTATAGAATTCAACTCCTAATCTATCTGTGATGCATAACTTCATGTAATTAGGTTACAACCATTTCACACACTTGTATACCAAGTGCAGGGACAACACTAGTAGAGAAACCCGACTCACTTAGGAAAATCCCACATTAAAAACGAGAGGGAGAGTCATAGGCTATTTAGTAAAGGAACTAGACCTAATACTATGAGGCGCCTTTTGGGTTGAAAACCCGAAGGGACAAATCCGTGATGGGCTTTGGCCCAAGAGCGGACAATACTTCACTGTGTTGGTCTAGGATCGTTACAATGGTATCAGAGCCGACTCTCGACTAGTACAGTGGTGGGGAAAACCTCAGCGAGGACACTGAGTCCCTACAGGGGGTGAGTGCAGGGACAATGCTAGTATACAAACCTGGCTCACTTAGGAAAATCCCACATCGAAAAAGAGAGGGAGATTCCTGGGCTATTTAGTAAAGAAACTGGACCTAATACTGTGAGGCGCCTTTTGGGTTGAAAAGCCGAAGGGAAAAATCCATGATGGGCTTCGGCCCAAGAGAGGACAATACTTCACAGTGCTTGTCCAGGGTCATTACAATGTACTAAGATTGACCTGAGTACCAAGTCCCTTCTGAAACGATCTCCAAAATTGGGAGGTAAACTGAGTTTCTCTATTTGATTTGATGGACAAGGGTACTCCATGCAACTAAACTAACTCCTGAATGTACAATTTTGCATAATCCTCCATTGAATCGGTAGTTTTGGCCTATAGAAAATGAGTTGCTTTAGTCAACCTATCCACAATCACCCATATGGAGTCATACTATTGACGAGCACAAGGTAATCCTATAATGAAATCCATATTGATTTCTTCCCACTTATAAGTAGGGATACTAATTTCTTGAAGCACACCACCAGGTGTTTGATGCTCAACTTTCACCTGTTGACAATTCAGACACTTTGCCATAAACTCTGCTATGTCCTTCTTCATTCCATTCCACCATTAAACTTTCGATAGGTCATATTACATCTTGGTGGCACATGGATATATAGAATATCTGGAACCATGAGCCTCATGGAACATCTGCTCCTGCAAGTCATTAACACCTGGAACACACAAATGACCCTGATAACGTAGCAAACCATCTCCTCCTTGGGAGAAAACCTCCACCTTTTGATTCTGAACAGCTTCCTTCAACTTTACCAAAATAGGATCCTTGTCTTGTCTAGCTTTTGAATTTAGTTACCAAGGAAGATTCTGATCCATTCTGAATGATGACACCACTATTTGCCGAGTCAAAAAGATGAACTCCTAATCATGCAAGCAATTGCACATCCTTTACTAACTCTTTCCTCTCCTCATCTACATAGGACACATTTTCCATAGAAAGCCTACTAAGAGCGTCTGCCACTATATTAGCCTTTCTCGTAGGATAAAGGACACGCATATCATAATCTTTAAGAAGCTCCAACCACCTCCTTTTTGACGTAGATTTAGGTCTTCTGGGTAAACACGTACTGTAGGCTTTTGTGGTTCATAAACACGTCCACATGGACCCCATATAGATAGTGTCTCCAAATCATCAAGGCAAATACTATCGCTGCCAACTCAAGGTCATGAGTCGGACAGTTCTTCTTATGGACTTTTAGCTGCTTGGAAGCTTAGGTTATAACCTTACCGTGTTGCACTAATACACAACCAAGGCCGATCCTCGAGGCATCACAATATACCACAAACCCATCGGTACCCTTAGGTAGAGTCAACACTGGCACTAATGTGAGTCGAGTCTTCAACTCTTGAAAGCTCTTTTCACAGGCCTTTGACCATTGAAACTTCACTTTCTTCTAGGTCAACTTAGTCAATGGTGCTGTAATGGATGAAAATCCTTCCACAAACCTCATAAGAGTCCACCTGCATACCCTCATTTAACACCACATGAACAAAAAATGCTACTGAGTTTAACCAAAACTCACACTTGCTAAATTTAGTATACAGCTGATGATCCTTAAGAGTTTGTAGCACCACCATCAAATTGAGTGGTATGCTCCTCCTCACTCTGAGAGTTTATGAAAATGTTATCTATAAACACAACCATGAACATGTCCAAATATAGCTTGAACACCCTGTTCATCAAATCCATAAAAGCTAATGGAGCATTTGTTAGTCCAAAATACATAAATACAAACTCGTAGTGACCATATCGAGTCCTGAAGGCTGTATTCGAGATGTCACTCTCTCTTACCCTGAGATGATGATATCCGGATCTGAGATCTATCTTTGAAACACACTTGGCACCCTAAAGTTGGTCAAACAAGTCATCAATTTTGGGAGGGAATACATGTTCTTGACTGTGACCTTGTTTAACTGTCGATAGTCAATACACATCTGAAGGAAACCATCCTTCTTCCGGACAAAGAGAATTGGTGCACCCCATGGGGATTTGCTAGGTCAGATGAAACCCTTATCTAAAAGATCCTTCAACTGCTCCTTCAACTCCTTTAGCTCAGCTAGAGCCATTCTATAAGGAGGAATAGATATAAGCTATGTGTCGGGAAGAAGGTTAATACCATAATCAATCTACCTCTCAGGAGGAATTCCCGGTCGATCATCTGAAAACATTTCTGGTTATTCACGCACTATAGAAACTGACTGGATAATCGGGGTGCCAGATGTAGCATCCTTAACCCTAACTAGCTTGTACACACAACCTTTAGAGATCATCTTTCTAGCCTTAAGGTAGGAAGTGAAATGACCTACAAGAACAATTGAACTACCCTTCCACTATAGGATTGGCTCACCCGAAAACCAAAACTCTACCGCATGGGTTCTACAATTTATAGAGGCATAACATGAATGTAAACAATCCATGCCAAAGATAACGTCAAAATCTGTCATGGCTAGCCCTACTAAATCTGCTAAGATGACTTTCTAAAGGACTGTGACAGGGAAATCTCTATATACCCATCGAGCTATAATTGGATCACCGACTGGAATAGAGACTGAGAAGGGTTCTGATAGAATTTCGGAACTAACTATTAACCTACTAGCAACATAGGGCGTCACAAAAGCTAAAGTATCCCCTGGATCTAACAACGTCTATACATCAAGGTGGAATACTCGGAACATACTAGTGACTACATTTGGAGAGGCCTCTTGCTCCTAATGAGATGTGAGGGCATAGAATCAATTCTGATGCTGACCACCACCAGCACTAGTGAAGGCACCTTGCTGAGCCGAGCATGTTGGTGGGGCTGCTAATCGAGTGGTTGGGTCTCGGCCTCTACCTTGAGTCTGTCTAGCTGCTGGACAATCTCTGAGCATATATTTGGGCTTTCCACACCGGAAACAAGCACCTGTACCTTCAAGGCACTGACCAGTGTGCCTTCTACCACACCTGTCACAACTTGGAATATTGGGCTTTACGGATCTACTCCCCTGACCTTGAGAGCCTGACCCACGTCCCCTCTGGTCGCACCTAGATATAGATGGAACACTTTCTACTGACGCGGCTGGGACTAATGACCTCTTGTGGGACTGCATATGATGCCCCCACCACACCTCTATTGGGTGAACCCAAAACTGTCGGTCCTGGCCCTCTTGGCCTCTCTTTCCCACTCACTCACCTGTACTGTCTCTATCTGATGGGTGTACAGAACCAACCACGAGAAGTATATATCCTGATGGAGAATAGCGGTCCTGCAATCCTTGACCAAATAATCTGTTATCCCATATATGAATCTGTTCACTCGAGCTCCCCGATCAGCCACCTTCTCTGGTGCATATTTGGATAGGTGGGTGAACTCTAAAGCATACTCCTGGACCATCATTGCCTCAGGTTCACAAATTCAGCTTCTTTGATCTCCGTCATCTCTCAGTGAAAGAACCGATCCAGGAATGAGGTGGAACTCATCCCAGCCAATGAAACCCGCACTAACTGCTCCACTATTCTTCCACTATTTGAACCAGATATGTGCAACCCCTTTCCATTAATAAGAGGCTAGGTATGCACTCCTCCCCTATCACCCCCATGATCTGGATGATTTTTTGAATCTCATCAATAAACTTGTGTGGATTATCGTCCACCTTCAATCCAAGAAACTCCGGAAGGTTCATCCTAAGAAAGTCCTTAACTCTTATTGCTACCGAACATATTCTACCGCCTGCTGGTTGATCTGGGTGGTCAATGCCTGTGATAACATTTGGATGGCTACCCTAAACTCAGCATGGGAAACCAGCTCAGGCACATGATCCTCGGGGGCTGGTGGAGCGTGCTGGTGCCCATCTTCATTTCCATTCTCGTGGCTATTTCAATTTCATTCTTTCTTCCATTAACTCGGCAAGGAGGCATGATTCTGCAAACGCATATAGCACGACTTAGAAGGATAGAGAGACATTTCATTTCATGACGTAGATCATGAAAGAAGGGAAGTTTCCTAAAACGTTCCATAGCCTCTTCGCCATAAGTATGACGCGCTTCACACCCATGAAAAAGACACAACTTAACGCGGCTCTCAAACACCCTAGGACACTTCAATACCTAATGCTCTGATACCAAGTATGTCACAACCCGAACATAGGCCCAGATTGATATATGGGACAAAGAATCCATAGAGGCTCCAAGTCGACCCATGGGATGGACATAATAACTAAACTCAACATAAATAATTGCGAAAAGTCTAACATTTGAAATAGAGAAAGCCTAAAAATCCAATAACNGACGCGAAATAACACTCAATGTGTCACGGAGTGCAACGCCTAACATTTGAAATAGAGAAAGCCTAAAAATCCAATAACATCTGAACAATGAAAAAAAGAATACTGATCTAAAGGTGAATACATGCTTTGTATAAGCCTCTACAACCTGACGAGTTGATGGGAAAAGACCACGACTAACTCACTGAAGACTAAAACTAAAGATACTGAATACAAGCTGATAAAAGGGTCCTCAAAGGATGAGGACTCACCAACCGGCTGAGTATGCTAGAACTCTGAGAATCTGGCTAGCGGCGGGATCGAACCTGAACGTCCGAGCCTATATCATAAAATGATACAGGATAGAGTATGCAGTTAGTACTTGGAAAGTACTAAGTATGCAAGGTAAGTAAAATCACTAAGTAAGTAAAACTGAAATCATGCATATCATAAAATATATTCAAGATAAGATTCTGAGAGTAAGGCTTGCATGCTTTTATCTAAAAACATGATTTAAACATGACTGAGTATCGTAACTAATTTGAATAACCCAAAGATAAAACAGATAATCATAAGTAAAATTGAACATTGGGTCAAACCTACTAAAAACATAATATCATACCTGATGAACATGCATATTTAAAATCATGAGGAGCAATGGGAGACTCGTCATATAACTGACATTACCACGATAGAGCTTACGTGGTCTCGATTATTACATTCAAGTGGGAAGATCCATCCAAAGACTTGGTAGGGATAAGGGCACTACCATGATATCTATATCAAGCTAAAGGCCCCTTGGAGGTAGGGGAAGCTCACAAGGGAGGTCCCAAATAATATGAACATATCTACATTGGCATGTAGTTCTGAGGCACTAGGTTGACTGAACCCTTACCCTACTTTGTGCTAGACACTACTCTCAAAACTATGCATATGCTCTCCATCATTTTTCAATGAAGCTGAACCATAGTCTTGTGAAGAACCCGAATTATAACATAATATACATAATCTAAAAACATAACATGAGGAGCCTTGGCTAAAACCATACCACAAGCTGAAAACTGGGAGTCTAGACTTCAAAATCATGTGGTAAGCTAATAACATGAAATTGAAGTAAATCATGAAACATACGTGATCATATGGGCTAGCCCAAACTTAAACATGCTTTGTAATAGACTTGATAGTCAAATACATGAATATATACATGGGTAATACGAAATCATACTTTCATCATACTTGAAACATAGATCATAATCTCAACTCTTCATGAACTTTCATAATTGAGTATTATTATTATTATTATAAGACATTGAAATCATAAATTTGTAATTAAAATCATTAAAAACATGCCCATCAATCTATTAAAAATCCTAGAGAAATGAATAAATTTACCCATGATAGATACTTAGAGAATTCCACAAATTAGGTTAAAACTCCATAGATTCATCAATTTAATATTTCATGAATTATAAGAGGATTTGGGCATGGGAGTGAAGCGATACTCCCATTCATAACCCTACATACCGTGGTACTTTGAATTTCACGACCTCTCTTGAGAACCCATGTGAATTGAGGAATAACCTAAAGAATCCTCTAGCTTGCTCTTCAATAAACTCCTTGATCTTGCATGCATGGAATGGGGAGGTATAGAATAGGTTTATAACCCCTAAAAGCCTCCTAACTAAGCTTAAAATGATGTAGTTTAGGACTTAGAGGCTTAGGAATTATGAAAACTCCCTTACTAAAATGCAGGGAAAATATATACTGTCAGTCACCACGAGGGACACCACGACATGTGGTGTACCTAATGACTCGTGGTGACCCAGTCATGAAGTACACTACCCCAAATCTTCAAATCCTGCTCCTGGCCACGACCAACTCCACGAGTCATGGAGTCACTTTATGACGCATGGCTACCTCTTATGGCATCTCGAGGAAATTGAACCTTGAACCACAGACCATCTTGACAACAACTTACTTAATGACTCATTGCCCCGGACCATGAATCGTTGTTTTTTTCGTGGTCACCCCCTAACTACGAGTTCCTTCCAATTCTCTCTTTACTTCACGAGTCACTTAACGACTCGTGAAGTCTCCTCATGGGTCACTAGATGACTCATCTTGTGACCTGGTGCAAATTTTTCCTGTTTTCTCCGTTTAAACTCTCGGGTCTGATATTAGGGCTTTCAGGATATTACATCAACTTCATGTCATGAAACCGGTTAGGTATGAAAGCTCATGTCTCTCAGTATGCCCAGCCCTATGAACTCAGTCCTTAGAATTTTCCTTAACGGCTTAGCAAATCATGCAACCTCATGTATGTGCTTAGTTTAGATTTTTGTAAATGATTTGAGCTTACGATTTCCTTACTTTCTTCTTTTACGAATGTTCTCACATAACAAAATGGTTGAAATTGATATGTCCTTAATTGACTACCTATTCATGCCTTAGATGCTTGGTAGGTAGAAGTTCATGAAGTGCAGTTGTTAGCCATATTAGGCAGTCTGAGGAGCTTTTGGAATAGTATACGCTACAACAGAGCCGTGAGATGAGTTTAGTGGTAGGCTTGCATTGTGTGCTGGCACACGGAAGTGGGGGCAGTTAGCATGGTGTCCTTATATGAGGAGTTGAGATGTTGGGTGATGAAGTGTTAATGGGAAGGGAAGACTCATTGAAAGAGGTTGTAGTTGAAATCTTGGACCAGTAGGTTCGCAAGTTGGGGGAAACATGGAGGTGGTTCCAGTGAAGGTTTTATAAAGCAATCAGCCAGTTGAAGGGACTAATTGGGAAGTTGAATTCAGATAAGTCTTACTCTCAGTCAGATCGGTTATCATGTCATCTATTCAAATATCAGAAAGTAGTTTTGGAAATTTATAACTCCATCCTCACCAACTCAGATCTAATTTGATAAAATAGTTCCTCCTCACTACTCTACCTAGTTCATGTTAGTCTCATTTCTTTAGTCCCTCTCATGTCTTAGCATGCATGCATGAATTATAATTTCAGTTCAGTCATGTATATCAGTCCAGAATTAGTCACTCCGTCAGTTTTCAGCTATAGTTGTTCAGTTTTGGGATTGCAGTTCTTTTCCTAGCCTTTCAATATGCTTAATATACATTTAGGGACAAATGCTCCTAAGGGGGAGATAATATAAAATCCCAAAAGTTCTTAAGATCATACCCTAGACTTGAATCAAGAAACCAGCAGGAAAGTGAAATTTTTGCCTCAAAATGAGTCATCGTACAACTCGTTAGATGTGCACTGAGTCATGGTTATACTCATGGAAGATAATCAGTGGAATTTTTTTCGGGGCCTAAATGTAAAAACTCACTTCACGACTCATAGGGTGATGTGATGAGTCGTGATGTTCCCCGTCATGAGTGATAGTTCAGGAAATGGTCAAGTTTTCCCAAGACCATGAGTCAAGTAACGACTTGTGGTGACTTGAAACGGATCGTAGTGAAAGTCATGAAGAAAAGCTCAGAGAATATGCAAAAGGGTCCCAACGACCACGTGTCAAAGGATGACTTTTGGTACCCTATGATGATCTGTTACGACGCTTGTTATGTATAGTTTAGAGAATTTTGCCTAGTAGCAATGAAAGGATGTAACGACTTGCCGTGTCAAGTGACAACTCATGGTGTGACTCGTTAAGTGAGCAGTGGTGGAAAAAATGCTGATTTCCAGTGTACCTTACAGATTGTTGAACGTGTCTTCAAGTCCCCCGATGACCCATTAAGTGACCTGTCAAGTGGGATGATTTTTGTTGGGTTTGGCATTTTCTGTCCAGCGATGACGATTCAAGTGAAGATTTGTTAGTCCCAGTGATTAGTCGTTTTGATAATCCGTTAGTTAAAGATTGAAGGTGAAATTTCAGGGGCAGAAGTAACAGATGGATCCAATGAGTCTTTAAGTCAGACAACGACTCGTTTGTAGTGTCATTGCCACTGGCGGAGAGATTCTTAAAGAAAATTCCCAAGGGCATTTTAGTAAAATCTTATGCTTCTAACTCCTAGATGGTGTTGTTTTAAGAATCCTAAGGGTCAAATTAAAGGGCTTTTCCTAGCCTTATCCCTCATTCCTCCTCAAATCATTCGTAAGTTTTTCTTCTCCCTTTCTCTCAAAAGGCTCAAAAACACCTAGGGTTCTTCTCCAAGAGCTTCAAGATTCAAGTTCTAGTGAGGGATTTTTTCAAGACAGGTATGTGGGGCTTCAAAAAAGACCTTCTTTCATCCTTGTGTCCAAATTTATGTTCAAAACCCTATCTACTTTGATTCCCTAGAAAAGCATGTCTTAGGGCTTCCATTCTATGAATGTTTCCTCTCATGTCTTTCATGATTTTCAAGGTCCTCATGATAAGTAGTACATGATGTTCATGATTTCACTCTCAATTTCATGATGAATTCCCATGAATAGATGTTAGTATGATTTCCCAAAGTTCAGCCATGAATTAGTTGTTTTCAAAAATATGGTCCGTTTGAGATATATGATTTTACCATGAATTTAGTACATATGATTTACACTATAATTGTTATTTATGATTTTCATGGATTTTTTATGATTAGCATGTTTATGATTCCGTAGACTCTAAGGCCTCTTACTAGTAGAAAGTAGCCCTGACTAGACTCTCATTAATTCAGTATGATCAACATGTATATGGTTCTTTAGACTCTCAGGCCTCTTGCATGTAGAAAGTAGCATTGACTAGTCTTAGAAAATCAATTATGAGCCCTCAGTATTAGTAGGTCATGGTCCTTTAGGATCTGGGGATTCTTGCTAGATAAAGGGGTTCCGACTAGTCTTAGGATTTAATACCCCAAAAGTTCCTAAGATTAGATCTGAGGATTGAATTAGAGAAAGTAGGAGAATCTGCACCAGGTCACAGAACGACTCGTCAGCTGACCTGTTAAGTCACCTGATGGATCATTGTGTGATCCGTTAAGTGGTGCTGTATTGGAAAGTTGCAGTGGCAACAGGTCGAGGAACGACCCATCATGACACCCAACGAATCGTCGAGTCCCTAGTTGGGCAGTGCAGAGTTGGAATTATGGGACTCTTTTAGAGGTACTTATCAGGTAGAGGGATGAGTCGTGGTGTCACTTCACGACTCACCAGGTCTTCCATTGGTCGGGCAAGGCTGGAAGAAAAATTGAAATTTCCAGTGGTGGTAACGAGAGGACATAACGAGTCATCATTTCATGTGACAACTCATCCTGTCTGGCCATTTCTGGAGGATCAAATATTTTAGGATATTTCTAGTGGCAATGAGTAAGGACCACGAGTCGTTAGTTCACTCAACGACTCGTTAGGTCTAGCATTGACCCTTTTTTCTGCGAATTCATTAAGGGCCTTTTTGCATGCAAAGCTTTTAAGTCCTAAACTACGTCATTTTAAACTTAGGAAAGGGTGTTTTGGAGGTATAATAAACCCTAGCCTATTCATTCTCTCCCTAACACTCTAAATAGACGGTCTAAGGCTCTCAAATTCTCCCAAGTTTTCTAGGGTTCTTGCTCAAGCTTCTCTTTAATTCGATTGGGGATTTCAATACTTTTTGTTGATTGTCAATTCCATGTATGTGGGCTTATTCAATGATGGGTTCTTCCACCCTCATTCCCTTCTCTATTCAAATTCATGATCACCCATTCCCCAATCCCAAATTTTTAAATTTAAAGGGATTTATGTTGGGTTATGTAATTTCTCTATGATTTCCTTATGGGTATAGCTGAATTGATCCGAATTTATGATTGGGGTTTTAATATTTCTTCTAGATTTCATGAAATTATGGTCTCTTATGTTGCAAACATGATTATGAACTTTTAGGGCTAAGGATTCCTTCTTATGAAATTCTATGATTCCATTATAATTTCAATTATCGCAAGCCCTAATTTATGATCTATGATTTATTACAAGAACTCTTCATTAATCTATGAATTTCAAGTATGGGGATTTTCCCAAGTATGCATGACTTTCCCGATTATAAAGTTTATCATTATAGCCAACTCACGGGCCCTTATTTCATGTCTAGTTCACGTATTTCAAGCATGTTCATTATTATTATGATTTAAACTAGCGCATGAACTTCATTGAAGATTTCAAGATATTTATATGAGCCAACATGTGCATGTTTTTGGGAGTGGTGTCTAACACCGAGTAGGCCCGTATTCAGATAAACTCAGCGGTCTCAGAGCTACATGCTAATGTAGGTATATACTCAGGATTAACCCTACGGGTCCTTACTAGTGATATCACGCCATGTTATCATTATTTGCCCTAGCAAGGCTTAGGACGGCTCTGCCCACTTGAGCGAGATAGTTGGGGCATCATGTAAGCTCTATCATGATGGTGTAGGTTATGACGAGTCCTCCCATTGTTCTTATGTTTATGCATGATCGTGTTTACAATATTTTGGCTCAAGTTATGTTTTTACAAGTTTTCTCATATGACTAAGATAATGACTAGTTTATGAACTGTTTTGGAAACCTTGAGCCCTCATGATTAAGTTTCCAATTATTACCTTATGTTTCAAGAATATTCTACTCTTATGACTTTTATGTATTTTATTTTCTGTATTTACTTATCCCACTGAAAATGCTCAACTCACACTCCTGTAAAAGTACGACACATACATTGTCAATAAGAACCCCAACAAGGTTGGGGTCGATTCCACAAGGAATAAAGTCAAGATATAGAATAATGTTAGTATTTAAGCTTTTAAGTATATTACTTCCTGAAAAGGGGGTTTTGAAAAGAAGTAAACAAGTAATAGTATTGACAGTTAGATTACTATCAAGATTATGCAATTAACTAGGGAAGTGTCCCCATGGATTTATAACTACTTTGGGTTTTACACCAGTAATCTATCCCAATACCTAGCTTGTAGAGCTAATAACATGGATTATCCAAACGATTGGTTCGTTCTTATTGGATGACTATACTCAATTACTGGGTTAGCTCTCGGTGATTTTACTTTAATTGTTATTAATTTGTTCAAAATTTACTATCCTGCTACCGCAACTCAAGTTATATAATGAACCATAAAGTTCAACGCTTTGTTGTTATTCAATTTTTCTAATCTCTACCTCTATTGATTCAAGCAAGTAGGAAATTCGGGAAAGTCCTAACATTGTGCTCCGTTAAGAAATATTAAAGATGAAAAGAATACAATACAAGCATTAGCGTTGGTGTAGAATAAACTTTGCTTGTTAATTCACCATGTGTTATACCCCAGGAGCCCAAGGATCAGACCCGGGAGTTTAAACGGGAAAAAAACTGAAATTTTTGCACCAGTCACAGAACGAGTCGTCAGGAGACCCATTAGAGCTGCCCACGAGTCGTGATGTGACTCGTGGGGGAGGCTAGGGATGATGTCTGAAATTCTGGGAAAAAGGTACCCCATGGACAAGACCATGAGTCATGGTCAATCACCACAACTCGTTAAGTCAATCGTGGGGTAGTGGCAATTGAGAGATTAAGAGGAGGCAGCGAACCCAATGGTGGGATCCCATGAATTGTGGTCATTAACCATGATTCGTGGGGCCAATCGTTGCCAGCCAGATGAGAAATCCCTAAGAGAGTGAGGCAGTGCACATGACACTTGACAGCATGAGCCGTTGCCCAAGGCCACGAGTCATTAGGTCATCCGTTAGGGCCACCTGGCAGTTATTTTCTACGAATTTAGTAAGGGCCTTTTTGAAATTCTTAATTCCTAAAGCCTTGAATACGAAGTTTTGGGGTATGAATAGTGTCCTTTTATGGGGTTAAGTTTAGATTACTCATTTTCCATCCATGCATGCAAGGTAGAAGAGATTTGAGAGGGTGATCAAGCTAGAAATATTCAATCTCTCTCAACCTTCTTTTGGGCATTCAAAGGAAAGTAAGATTCAGCCTCCATCAGGTATGTAGGGTTATGAATGGGTGCTTCCATCCACACCCATGCACCTTTCTCTATGAAATTATGAAAAAATATATCAAAAATCTCGTGGGGTTTTGAATTCAATTTTGTGAAAATCCAATGTTCTGCTAATGGGATATTATGATTTATGATTTACAACATATTTTAAGGATTTTTATCAGATTTTACAATTATTTTACTTATAAAATTATTGATTCCGATTTCTACCAAATAAAGCCTAATTATTTATGAGCTATGATGAATCGATTTATGATCCACGTCTCAACTATTGATATTTACAAGCCCCACATGATTTATGACTTTAAATATGGATTTATTCAAATACCCATCATTATTTAATGATTTACAAGTTATATGTATGATCTACAAGTATGCATGAAACCTACGATTCATGAATTATGTTTTGGCCGACTCACGGGCCTTATGTCATTGCTAGTTCACGCACGTACAAGTATGTTCATGATTATCATGATTTAACTAGACCATGAATTCATGCATATTATACTATGAGCACTATATATGTTTTGGGAGTAGTATCGAACACCGAGTAGGTTTGGGGCCGAGGTTCTGCCTCAGATCTCATAAACTACGTGCCACCGTAGATATGTTGGGAGCTCCTTGTGACTGTTCTTTTCATGGTGATATCACACTATCATGGTTCTACCCTTGGCAAGGTACAGACACCCTCCCGACTAGGGTTACAAGTCGGGCTTCATGTGTGCTCATATGGGGTATGTCAGTTAAGTGAATCTCCCACTGTTCCTCATGATTTATTCATGTATATGATTATATATATTGGCTCAAGTTATGTTCAATACAACTTTTCTCTCATGATTATGATTTCAAATGTATTACGAATGTTTTAAAAACCTTGAGCCTTATGTTATGTTGTGATATTTATGATATGAGCATGACGTCCTACTCTTATGATCACTTATGAATTATAT